>JTDE01001131.1:19046-31761 GCA_014338405.1 Paragonimus skrjabini miyazakii
CATCACGGTGTGCAAGTCGATTTATGCATTTCTTCCGGTCATTTACAATAAGTGGCAGTCATTGTGGTCGCAAACAGTGTGTGCCTAGTCCTAAACGTTTACCAACCTCTTCATCTCCAAGGGCCTTCGCTTGTGCTTAGTTCTTGATATCAACTGTTCATACATTTCGCGTGCCTTTACATCTTTCTGCTGATTGGTCAGTATTTCTTTGTCGACAAGTAATGATCCGTCAACGAGTGTGGCTTTAATCGGGAGGTCATTTTCTCTTATTAGTCACGACAATGTGTGTGTCTCTGCCATTGACGCGTCCGGTAATGAAATTAGATTCTTTCATTCGAACTACCTAATGTGCCAGTCACCCTTTTGGATACTTTGTCATCTTCAACCAGATTAACTTTTTGTGATCCGTTTCGGCGTGAAAGTTCGTTGTTATCAAATAGGTCCTCAACCTTTATGGCCCGTGTACAGTAATCAAACACTTTTTCTCCGTGGTAGCATGCTTCCTCTCTGATTCTGTTGATACTCGATCAGTGTACTCAATCATCTCTGATGGTTGTGAAAAGACACTCTTGATTGCGATATCGTTTTTATTGACTGACACTGGTTAATTTGGTTTAGAGACCGCACTGGTAGCAACATCCTGCTTTGGTTAATAGAATATCAGGCCTTCTGTCGGGATGAATTTCTTTCTCAGAGGTTAGAAGAGTGAATTTGCTTTTTGTGAATGTCACACCGTGAAGATTAAATTGTAAACGACCATTCCAAGAAAAGACCTCAATTAACGCCTCGATTTTGGAGTTAGAAAATTATTTGTGTTTGTCCGTTTCTGTGACGTCGGTTAACTATTCGCTTTCTGCCGTGTCAAGCAGCTGTATCTCGGCTGATTTGGAACTTTTTGCCACACAACTTTAGACCTGCTTCATTCATTATTCGTAACACTGATCCCACTCTTTCTGTTTGTTTTGGCACTGTGTTGAAGAATATTTCGATGTCATCTCCATGCACGGTCACTCTTTTCCTGTTGTACAGAATGTTAAGTTGGGGGTTTGTGAAGGTGACTGGAACGCTGCAAAGACCGACGGTATCCTGAGAAATTCGTATCGTCGTCCTTTCACATAAAAAGTGGTTTTCGATCTGTCTCTTTCATTGGTAGTTGCCGGCAGTTGGAGCCTAGATCTGTGAGGCATATTTTATTGTCTCTATATAGTCGTGCGACCATCCGTTCCATTTGTGGCCTCGGGAAAGCATCTTCGATTGCCATTCATTTCGGTTGTCTGGAGTCGATGCATAACTGTTAGATTCCATCGATTCTTCTAGTCAGTTTCGGCGACGAAAGTAATCTGTTTCTCCGTCGACCTATCCCTTTAACTGCCTCTGCTTCTAGAATCAGCCTCAGTGGTATGCTTCTGTGCCTTGGTCTGTTTTCCACACCTAGTGGCAGGTGTACCGATCCATTTTTAAAATCCGTATTGAGCTTCTTGTAAGATATCCGTACCAATTTTTGTACGAATGAAGTCAAACATTTTGGGCGTCGTGTTTTACATGCTATTGATAAATGGATTGCCGATAATACAACGTTATGAGCAAGTTGTAATACTCTACGTTTTAACCACCTCGGGTGGTCTTCCTCAGGAGTGTTGATTAAAACACTCCTGAAGAAGGCCGCCCGAGGTGGTTAAAACGTAGAGTATTACAACTTGCTCATAGCGTATTGATCTTCATTAGGGAACTGCTGGGTGACTTCATTGATACACTGCTTTAATGGCTTTGAGTAAACTTTCTGGCTGGGACTTGGCAACAACTCTACCCACCCGACACCGGTTTTTAACCGTCTCGGGGTAAAATTTCACAGCATCACCGTTGATCTGTAGTTCGCTCTTCTCTAGGTTTGTTTGCCTTCAGTGGACGCGGCATATCTATATCATATTCGGGTCGCGGCGCCAATTTAACAAAAAACCGTTCGATAAAATAGTTTTGTTGCAAACTTAAAATTTTTCCGTTAATCGTGTGCTCGCGTTTAGTAACCGGAATTTCAGCCCTTGGCGTAACGACGCTCTCAGTTAAACGTCCTATGCACTTCTGCCAATTATGTTGGTGTTTATGTCACAGATTTCTGACTTTTGTTTCTCTGGCTAATTTCCTTCAGTAGGAGCTCATTCTATCCCTCGAGGTGTTCGTAGTCTGCCTGTTATGGGTTTCGTCCGCATGCTGAGTTGATATGTTTCACTGAGTGTCGGAATAAAGGCTTCTGTTATTTGCTAACCCATCACTAATCTCATGTTAATTTCCAATGTTTGTTGTACAGCTTACATTCTGGCCTATTCCGACACGTGCTCTGAAGTTTGAATTAGAACTCGTCGGTTTCTCATGTTAACGTGTGATCTGTGCCGTTTGTAGTATGCGTTGTATTTGATAAATGACAACGTCTGGGGTGCTGGACGAATGCTGCTGACTCTGCAGAAAACACTCACGGGGAAAGCTCGAAGTGCTACTAGCGGAGGGAGGCAACGACTCGTTTGTGTCTCATGTATAACGAAAGTGGATACGTATTCCTAGAACCCCTTCAGAATGAAACCAATGATTTACAACTTCTTTCAACTTCACTGTGGTACTACAGGCTGTCACCGCACCTGCAGGAGAGGGAAACCAAGGCCAAGACTTGTACTTATTTAGAAGTCAATCTTGAAGCCAAGTAATCTTGTGAGCTCCTTCCACTCGTAGCGGGAGGCTAGGCCTATTTCGTCTGATTAAGTTATTTTCTCTTAAACTCTGCTGATTTTCGTTAAAATTTAGCTATCTTGTGTTTGTTCCTGCTTCACTGTGCATGGTAAGAAAGCGTCTCGACCAGTCGGAACATATTGTATTCGTTAATTATTCCATCAGATCACCGGGCGTGTAGTTAATTTTAAGCATCAGGACAAAGACCCACAAAGCGGAAGTCGGCTTAAGACTTGGGTCGCAGGCATTCAAAACCGAACATTGGTGAAAGCAGCACGATGAAAGTGAACAAGAGGGTCAGGGCAACCGGTGTTATAGTTTGATACTACGTGCTGGCGAAGGTCGAAGCGTGAAAGTAAAATGTCTGCTCCCTGTTCGGCTTCGAAGACTGTTTCCTCCATAGTATAAGGCTTCATTTGAGGTCATGGAGTTAATTTTAAAACGTTCTTCGGAGAGGGAACACTGTATCCGACCGTTGGAGGTTAGTTACAAGTAGCGCACCACTCAGAGCAGAGGATAACTTTCCTACGTTTTTAAGAAACAATCAGCTCCAATTTCGCTTTCGTCAAAATTCACTTCTTATGCGTATGCACGTCTGAATTGGGTTTTGGACGTCTGGTTGCGTGATGCAGATGTTCACTACTGTTGGGGCGTTCATTATTTTCTCCGTCCTGGAGAAAAAAAAAGATTGATTCAATCCTAATTAGCGGAACTGTTCAGAACGGTCGAGAGATGACCTTGGTCGGTTTTTTACCCGTCCGACTTTCTATTCCGCTATGTTCATTAACGACCCTAACTATTTTTTCCGATAATTGTTCTTCTTTTTACGATTCGGGAATGTTTTTTGGCTGCTACGCACCGTATAAGTACTTTATATTTTTCGCCTTGGTCACACACGTTTTGGAGCGGAACAATGCTGTTTTTTGCACGCGTTTTTTGGCTTGTCTTGGGAGCAAATCACGGGACCGAGATTTCCGTATTAATTGTTACAAGAAGGAGAGTTCGATTTCTGTCAAGCGCACCACTATATCGAGAACGATCCAGCGTATCCTCTCGAGGGTTTACAACAACTACCCTGGTAATGATAACATCTGCACATTCAAGCCGTTGCTCACAGCTGCTGGTGCGTATAGGGCTTCCCTTAGAATAGGTACCTTTGTCGAATGGACAACCAAGATCCGTCCCGACCTTTTCTATCTAAATTCACTATCAGCACCTTTGAATTGTCCTTAGAGTGGATGCTTCCTCCTTTTAGAAACTCCACCGTATCAGCATGATGTGTATTTTACAGCGACCGAATAACGTGTGCGTCAGTTTGATGCCGCTCTCTGCTCGATTGGATCTCACTGACGCTGCAGTGCATGCTATAACAGTTGCGACGTTCATACGTGCAGGTTGTTTGGCGATGTGCCTGATTGATTTGTTTCCGTGAGACACCGGAGCCCATCTATTATGCTCGAGTTTGATGGGCACGCGCAACTACTCGTTACTAGTCAAACGATCCCATCTTTGACCTTGGAATGTTAACCTGTGAGAACTCTCGGGCGATGCAGTCAAGATTCTCGAGTCTTACTAGTGAGTGCTGGAACGAAAGATTTGGTGTCAGAGGGACAAACACAAACGAAGATGGAACTTAGAGATAATATTACAAGCCAGTGATTGTATGTAACCTGATGTTAAATGAAGGATACGCATCCGTGCCAAATCAGTTTTCACATCAGCTGACCTGTACGACTGGTGTCTACAAGCCAATTAATATAATCTACCAGTCGTGGTAGCAATGTTTCCAGAAATACGTGAGGACGTTTCTGAAATGTAGTCAAGTCAGCTCCCATTGGGCGGCTTTCAAAATCTCAGAGACGCCGTGAAATTAAATTCGAATTCCAAACGTTAGAACGGCAAGCATTCAGAGAGAAAATGTATCGACCTGGTTCGTACACGTCCGAAAATTATGCAGCGGTTGTTTATTTTTACGAAAACGGATCATCTATTTTTGCTGAACCTGTCCATCTACTAGGCTTAGACTAAAGAGGACAAGGATTATCGTTGCATTGTTAAAGAGCATACTTAGCGAGAAACTGAAGCCACCTGTTACTGGCACAAAAGGAGGCGAAAGTTGTTCAAGAATATTATTTCAAAACGTGTCGATTATGAAGTTAACGAAAGTTTTTGAGTGACAAGAGAAGTATTTCACAGGTAACACAAAAACCGAATAACAGTATGCTGTTTGAGTAACAAAAAATTCATCTAGATTGATTTCTCGGCTTACTCGTATGTGTGTCTTACTAATACAAAAATGCTGCATCTTCCCACCCCCCTCGATTACAACAGGTGAACTTCGGACCGTAGGTGCGAATACTATCCAACACTGGAAGCGGACTTACAAAATTTAATTTTTTGTACATATACTTAGGAAACAGTGATTGGCGTTTCTGGTCGCGAAGTCGGTTTTTAACTGATGTTGTTCAAAATTTTTACAACTTATTCTAATGTGTAACAAATTTTGAGCATTTTGGTAGATACCAATTATAGTGTTCCCCAGTTAACTCTCGCTAAGTTCCTTGGGTGATGTGGAATCTCTCATTAACTTGTTTTATATATCCATACTCGGCGAGTTATGAACGGCTACAATCATCATAAGGTGTCGAATCTACTCCTAAAAAAGGACTGACTTTGAAACCACATGCAGTCCTGGATACGCCTGATTTTAATGATTATAGGTTTTGTTTTTAGCAGACTTAGACGCAACGTGCGTAGAGGTGCATAAAGGTATTTTGAATTTTAAAAATGACTGACACATCCGAGACGAGAAGAACGAGGCGAAAGAAGAGAGTGCGAATGTCTCAGTTAAAACAGCTTTTCGGTGTGTCCACCTACTTCGCCAGTGTACTTTGGATTCATGTCTATCCACTACCCACGAGGTTGATTTCATCCCAAGCGAAACTTTAGTCATTGGACAGAAGCAAGAGAAACGGCTAACTTTGGATACGCTCATGGAAATGAAGAGTTTCAATTGTCAAACTGTTTAAATTTTTTTCGTATTTAAAGAATATTAACTAACCGGACTGCAATACTTCTTGCTTGTCATGGATCACCGTAGATCAGGCAAATTCGCTCGGTCCCAACTCTCCTAACTATATTAGGGGGTGAGCGGATGGCGCTATTGTGTTCGGTTCGCACGGTCATCCAGAAAGATATACATTCATTCGTATATTAATTCAGTTATAACAGTAATGAGTCTGATTGTACAATGCTGTGGCTCGAGCTGCTATTCGCCACATCTGTGGTATATACGAGAAGAAAAAATTTCAAAAAGTAGATAATTAATTTCTAGATAGAAGAATTAGTTGTATTATTTGTTGGTATACCACTGATTGTCACAGGCGGGCTTGTCAGATAGCGTTTCCCACTAACACGTTAGGTGATCACCTGGCAGACGACATTGATCGATTTTACTCGGTGAAACAGTAAAGGCTGGCATAATTTGTCATCACGTCGTGGCTTTCCCCAACAGCTGGTGATCTCGTTGGCCAGTAGCAGTTGAGATTGAAACTGGACTGGCATGCGGTTGAGCTTTTCAATCAAAATGAAAACTGCTCAGTCGGGTTGAATTCACGAACTTTATGAAAACCTCAATGCAGAGCGAATCCCTGACCACTCATGAATAATCGGACGTTAGTAATTGGTTGATGGAAAACATTCTGGGCGCTAGTTATCTATGTACTGACCTCTATTCTGTCGACAGGTTAGTAATATAGCACTACTCCGTTCCCAGTCTTCCTATACAAAACACTTTGGCTACTGTCTCGTGTATGCTAAACAACAAAACAATCATTATCGTTTACTAATTTAAATGTAACTCATCTCGTAGTATGGGAAACATCACTCCGTGGGCTGTTGGTATGTGCACAAAGACAAAACCGTTACTGCCAGAGGTGAGGTCTAACGCTCAAATACCTCTACTACAAGAGGCTTGTGAGGATCCTGATAGATTGCTTGACCAATCGGTTGAACTTAACTCGGGACAACATCTGTGTCTTGCTAATAATCCGATATCAAGCGCGAAATAACCACTTTGTAGGCAAAAACAAAGTTAAGGTAGCAAACAGCTGTTTTTCCGTAATTCTCATCAGCCATTTACAATTACAAGAGATTCATTGGACTTATATATAAAACATGAATATGGTTATACACAATGGTAATAGTCATGATAACTGTGGATGACTGTCTACTCGGGCGATGGTGGGTTTGTGTGTGTGTTGTGTTTACATGAATCATGTGACCGGTGTGTGATAACGTGTTAATCAAGTTACTGGGCCCTTGAGTTGCAGACGGTTTATACATGGTTGGCCACGAGAAGTGTAGGGCCTGTATGAATTTCTTTTGGGCGCACAGTTGGGGTTTGTAGAGTTTGATAGCGGTCGGTCCTGCTGTCGAAAACAATCTAATTATGACAACCGGGAAATGGACGTGGGACACTGTAAATAATTCTGAACGCTCTGTCGGTCGTGATTTGATGACCCGTGTTGATCGGATGCGATCCGGTAGCACTTGAGACTGGTTTTGTTGCACCATTACGTAGCCATTTAGGAGGATACTCAGGGATCCTGTCCGATAGCCTCTGAGTGGTTTTCTCAACATAACCCGCTTGACAACAGCAGGTGACAGAGTAAATACAGAATAACGAAGAAAACTTAGGTAAGCTATCTTTGAGATGTGACACTCATACCGGTCGGCTTTTAAGTGAGATGGTCATTCGTACAGCATTGTAGGTCTTGGCTAATGCATTTGTCAGTCTGCGACTGATCAGTTCACTAGCTGCATCGCCCTTAAATATCAGACTGATAAGAATCGGCTCTTTCGCTACTGTTTCTATTGTTGGTCGAACATCTTTACAGTTCATATTCTATAAATCTTTCTGGACATCCATTCCGGCTCACTATCTCTCGTGCATATCCATCCTGCTCTATCGGTTAGACAACCAATCCACTTTCGTTTTTGCTTTATTGGAACAAGGCTTAGGAAGTAGACATGGAGGTTCGATTTGAAAACCTGTATCAGCATTTAGGCAAAATTACTCCATCCTCAAAATTTAATGCGGAACACTACAAGGCTATCCTTGTTAATGCCCATTCTAAACACCGTGATACCGTAACATCCAAGCCCTTCGAAATGTTGGGTCTTGTCAATCTTCCCATTAGACTTTTACAGCGTTGGCATTGAAATACTGACCCGAAGTACATTGACTTCTACCTAGTGGCAAAAGTGAAACAGACTAGCTATTAGTACTACCATGGACCAAAAACGATAGGTCTAGATACCCAACCAGACCAGTTAGAAACGTTCACAAATCTGATGGTGCTTCACTGATTGGTTATGAATCCAGATAGAGAGTACAGGTGTGTTACCATCCACAACGATCTGTTTCTCGAGATCGAGGGTACTTGTGCCAGTACATCTTGTGATTTATACTAATAGTAGTTCATTGTTACAGTTGCATATGTGGTAGTGTTGTGAGCCAAGAACACGGATGGCACGAAGGTTATTTATTCAAGAAAGCAGCACAACATCTAAAATCAATTTTGCAACGTGACCACCAGGATTTCGCTTACCTGATCTCAGTTGTCCATACAGCATCTACTTCGGAATACGGTCATCGCCCATCCGACGGACATGACCCAACCAGCGAAGCTGATCCAACATCAGCAGAGCTTCCATCCTGTTCATGTCCGCTCGCCGCAGTACTTCAGTGTTCAGAACCATGTCCGACCACCGAATACCCAAGATGCGTCTTAGACATTGCAAATGAAAGCGGCTGAGATTTGGAACGATGCACACACACACAGATCAATGTAGAAAAACATTCACACCATGTAGGTCTCAAAGTGTAATGTCGGGGATAATTTCCCCACCTTCATATTCATAGTGTTTTGGAGCACAGCCTAGTATCTAGTCTACTGTACGATTGATTGGGAAAGGGGTGACTGGCAATATTAGCGTACAAGTTACGTATAATCAGAAAATGAATAACGCAAATAAAAATACATGTGTAGCATGTAATTAGCATTGTACCGAGTGTACATCACTAACAAAAGTTAGGTGACAAAATGTTTGCACTTATCAAAATTCTGACTGCGCAGCATAAATGGTCTTGGATTTTGTGAATTATCACTTGAGACAATCGAAGTTTGCAAGGTACGACGGACGGATGGTTTGATGTGAGGTCAATGCTTAACTTGTAACTGGTTTGATGGATGAAGCTGTACAGGTCTTGGGGCAGAAAATTTACACCGCAGGATTACGTATTGTTTAGCTCGTCTAGCAGTGTCAATTGAGAATGTGTTCTGCATACTTTGCAACACTGAGTGGTCATTCCTCTTGATGCGTCGCGTAGAAGAGTGCGACAAAACCTGAGTAATTGTTCTGGCAGGATACCTGGTCATGAACCGTGCCAAACAATGTTGGGTATTTCATGTCAGACGTTGATCGAATAAGCACAGATGCTTTCATAGTTCACATTAGTCCTGTAACATACAAGCAGACTGTTTTTACTCTGATTGCCCGTACCACCTGTGGATCAAATTTGGGCAACGTGGAGACACCGACGGACAGCGCGCTTTTTAAATGGGGGTTCCAGCAATAGTCTTGTAAAAGGAAACAATCCTAGCAAGCGTAACCAAAAGGCCCAGTATGCCATTCACATGACTTACACAAACAGAAACTAAAATGGCGCTAACAGCGCGGTAGCGTGCTCTGTTACACAGTTCAAATTCGATCCGTGGACGCTTGATAGTTTCGACTGCGTTTTGCACAACTCCCCTGTTTGCACAACACCGTCCCGGTGCTCCAAAGCCTCTATTAACCGGCCCACCGAAGACCCGCAGGCAATCCATGTTCTCTCGTAACAGTGTCCAAGATGTACCCGCCAGATGAAGACCGCGAGTCCGGTAGTGATAAGACTGGTACAGTGCATAGATAAATCAGAGGGCCGTAAACACTGCTTCGCATTCTCCGGACCGTTCACACTTTCGACTTTTCTCCAAAAGGTCATGCGGCAGACTGGCGGTATGTGCAAACCCCGGTATGAATCTTCTATACTATGAGACGAGGCCGAGGAAGTTAGGCATCTCCTCAATGTTTTGTGCGGGAGACCAGGTCATAACTTGCTCAGCTTTGTTCTGTTCCGTTTGAATGGTGCCTCTGTAGGTCACATGTCACACAATTTACTTTGCCGTGGCTGTATCCTGTTTACACACGAGTCATGCGTTTGCTCGGCAGCTTACGCAGATCTTACACGATAACCCCGAGTGATTAGTGGCTTTTTGGTGGTAAAAAACCTTAAACTTCACATCATTTCCCACCTCCTACACATCCGTTTCCAAACACCTAACAAGGAGTGTCGACTCCTGAAATTTTTCCGTCTCAAACCTCCACTTCAATTAGTCTGTTGGCCCATTTACATATCGAAACACCGTTTAATCAAATTGGTACATGTTATCTATGTTTGGCGTGCGACTGCGGTTATCTGGAAATCGGTTCATTTCCACAAGTTTTGCTTACGCACGTGCGAAGAGTGTGTGTGAGGCCTTTTTTGGCCTACGTTGAGCGACTACGTTGGCTAGATGTTTGTAGGTGCTATTTTGACTGCTTGATTTGATTTGATTTGGAAAAACTAACGAACAGACTTTTTTTTCCTACTGACTTGTGTGTGTTTATAACTGAGCATGACCGGTTTGTGACGGTTTTTTTCAACGCTCAGCAATGGTTATGTTTACTACACCGTTAACAAAGGTGATAAGGTATGTTTCAGATAAATGTGTTGGATTTGTTGAAATTCATCTGGTACGTTTGTCGTGTTTTGTTTGATATGATGTTGAACGATTAATCCGTTGAAGTATGTGTTTGTTTGTTTGTAGAAAGCCTATCTTTAATTTGCTTTTATTTGTCTTCCCTGTGTGCAGCAAACGGTCATGGTAAATTTTGTACCATAATTGCATATAAAATGTTTTCTTTCGTATGACTATCACTGCCTATTTATTAAAACGACCCCTCTTGGTATTATTTTGCTTATTCACACCCTCATCTGCACCCGATTGTTTTAAGAGACTCACTTCCCGTTGACTGTTGACTATTTGTGGACTCGTGTTTAGTTACTCGATTTTGAACGTCTTTCTACTGGATAATTTGTATATCTGGTTGTTTCACATTCAAGATGAGACAATACCTTTACTGTAATTTTACTAAAAAGTACCGTATAAATTCCATTTCTTTCAATAACCTTTTATGACGTTTTTTGGACTTGGAAGATAGTTCCGTTAACCCAATCGTCCGAATAAGCGTTATTGGAATTGTTGAGTAGGCTTTACTAAGTGAATTATCCTAAATCGCCAGAAACGATTAAACAAAACGTGGGATTACAGGGATGATGGAACTGACTCCACAGAGAGAAATTAACTTAGTATACACAGGTAGAGATTACACATGTAGGATTTTTATCCTTTATTCACAACTGCACTTCGTGACAAAGTTCTATGATCATTGATCCTTATTACCAAGATAATCATTTTTGGTAACAAACTGAAACATCTTGTTACGACTCAGTAGTCGGGATCTTGTCTAAATCATCCTTATATAAAATGAATCAGGTAGGAAGCTGGGTAAAATACCTTCAAACATCACCCCCCCCCTCCCACATGATCGCAACCGTTGTATTCGGGTAAGTTTTTCGGTTGGGCCACTTCATAAAGAAACACTAAACTCGAGTTTCGTTTTTAGAACTCATCAGTAGTGCATTTCCTTGTCCGAGCCGGAACTCGCACTTCAATCCTTGTGTTTGTAAGACTATTGTGTTAACCACAACGTCATCAACCTCGCAATAGGCACGACCAAATAATCATATTTAACCGCTCGACCGCAACCTTGTGTGAATACTGTTCAGATTGCCTGAACGTCTCGGCTGGAGATACATCAACTGTCATGCTAGCTTAAATTAATAACGCATCCATCATGAACTCCTCACTTGGGTTGAAGTCGCGGACGTCATTGAACCAACAGAGTAATGTATATAATAAATATATACGGTATAGTGAAAATTGTAGGTGGTATTCAGTTGGAATAAATACCCTCGAAAATGTATACAACCCCTATGGGTCGCCGCTGTGTCTTCTGGTTGAACAGCTGAGACAACGTCAGTTTCATCAAGCGAGAAAAGCAAACAATACCAAGATCGCCCTCCAAAACAATAGGAATTGGTTCGTAACTCATTTCGTTGCCCAAACTTGATGCATTCACAAGAACGTATGCTAAACAACCCCCGCCCCCCCGGTAGAAGTATTGAAGAATTAACAACAAATACATTCTCGCTTACTGTGAACTGGAAGTTGCATTATTTGAACCGATCAGTGACACTCCGTTTCATTCGGTGGTGACAACAATATTCACAATCTGTACGAAATTGATGCATGAAAATAACACTGTTAAGATCTACAGACGGATTAATTATGCTTCAACATGCGAGCTAATGGTAAACGTTATCTAATTGCATACGGAAACTTTTCAATCCTTGGAATAAGTAAACTATCCTTATTGAATCGTAAGCAAAATACTGACTTTTATGTTCACCCGTTGGTCTAGTTTTTGTTACTCTTCTGTTCGTCAGCTTGACAAAAAATTACAATTTTCTGGCATGATGGCACCTAAATTCGAGTGTCTTGTATCACGAAGGTGTGGCTATTTTACCCCCAGAGACAATATCATCATCATCATCATAGACAGCAATATATCAGTGGTTCACACTGATGCTTAACTCCCACACAACCATGAAAAAGAAACAAACCCTGTTTAAGAAGAGAAAAAAAAAAGAGGGAGGGGAGGGGACCTAACCACTAAAAAAGAGCTACGTCTATATTCAAGCATACAACATCAAGGCGCCTACACCTTGCAAACAAACAACCGAGCTGTAAGTGAAAGTGAGGCGTCATCAGCAAGACAGCTTCCT
>JTDE01001131.1:31986-91236 GCA_014338405.1 Paragonimus skrjabini miyazakii
TTACGCCAATCGGCCGCAGCGTCGGCAAACAGTGCTCGGTGTGGCAAACGACTAGCTGGCATCCTTAGTACATGACCTAACCAGAGACAATAGTGTTGTGCTTGTCGCCTTACACTCTTTATATCAATTCCGTAGAGAACCCCTGTGACTTTTTGGCTTGCCATGGATTAACAAATTCGATGGTCATGAAGGAGATTGGGCTTCAATATACGGCAGCATCTAGTGGGAAGTACACCGTATTGACGTGTTAGGTCACTGAAGGGAAGAAATATGACAGCCATATACCAGTCCGTCGTAGAATTGCGTTGCCCAGAGTGGCTGTGTAATTCCATCGAAGATGATCCCCATTTTTATATATGAATCTTTCTCATTAACGTTTTTCAGCCAGAATTCATCTTACTACATGGTTGAATTCGCATCTTTTATGAACTGGTTAATATCCCGTATGATCTAATAATGATCTTAATCTCGATTTGGTCTGGGTCGTTGAGCCGTCCTTGTTTATCTTGGTTTTTCTGGGCAGCGGATTTATTTCCCCCATGTCTGACTACCTGGACAAGCAGCTCAACTAAGATTCTCATAGACTGTGGCTTGAGTGGAGCTTTGTACAAAGCTGCCTCTTGTATTCGCTTTAATGCGGCTTTAAACTGAGTCGCATGTCATGGATCTGAACTTGCCTGTTAGTCGTATCTTCTTCATTCAGGGCTACACTGCCAAATCATTTCAGCAGTTTTATACTAAGGTAGTGGAGGGTAACCGATGTCCCTGATACATCGAATAGTATGCTATATGATTGGTCTGGACACACCCCTACTTTGTAGGCCATTTTCCTCTACCAACTGTCTTGCAGCTCAAGAGTAATTTGGGCGTAAGTCGATTACCGTGAGAACCTTGTACTAAAGTAACTTGTTAAAAATGTCCATCACGGACGGACATCAACATGACCGTACTGTGCCGTAATTCTTGCAATCATCAGTGGTCTATGCATGACGAAACCTTCAAAATACTCTTCACAACAAAATCATTTCTTTTCGAAAAAAGCAGGAAACTTCCAAGAAGGAAGTGTGAGACATGTTTATTGATGAAAACCTAGTTTTCTGCACCCCGCACATGATCACTGTAGATGCACACGAATACGTGAGTAACTGTCAGTATATGTCGCTTGCAACCATAAATGATCACGATTGTGATTACGCTTAGTCTTATTTCGCACGTGTGAGTTATCTGGATTTATCTAATGAATTGTTTTGAAATGTGTTAACGTTGGACAGAAAGACAGCGTATGACAAATCCAACGGGTTGAGAGACATGGGTTGCAAGTGACCTCTGGAATCGGGAGTACGGAAGAAAGAACGAAGGTGGTGACCACTTCTCACGATTTCACTACAAGTACTTATGCTGTAATGACACGTGAAAACAGGGGTACAAGTTTCAGGCAACCGGCAGACTGTACGCTTTTAACCGAAACTCGTACAAAGAGAGGCTGGATTGAACAATAAGGTACTGTGTGCTAATTAGTTGCATGACAATCCAAGTTAGTTGAACAAACGAATCGCGATTCATCTTGTGGCCATGTGATAGAAAGCTATACGTCTGTAGAGCGCTGGACCACTCGTCACACGATGAAACGTCATTTTCAGCCGAGTACACCAGTCTGACAGAATTCTTTAAACCGCTTGGTTCAATAACCTCAATACTTATACTTAACAAATCATGACAGAACGAGCTGGTGTGCTAATTGAGTGAAACTGTACTGCATGCGGTGGAAATCGATATACTCTACTAAAGCCGTCAAACTTGCACATCTATAACATGTTACTTTGTTTGGGTGTCTGACTTTAACAGCACAAGTATTGCCCCTCCCCCATTTATTCAAGTCTCATTTAACAAATTATGCTACATGGAAAATAGTGTGATCGGCGCACCGTATGATCAGAGATTTTGCATTAGAGGACATTCATGTTCCAACCTACTACAGAGGACGCAGAAAACAACATCTTTCGTGATTTGTTACGTGTATTCATTCAATCTTATCTGCACTATGAAATCTCTATATAGTGTATATTACAATATTGTGCCTCAGCAGGTGACATGTTATAAAGATCCGCACCTAATACCTTACTTTATTTGTTTCGCGCCAATGAAACCTTTACTGTCTAGCAAAACAAACCCTCAAATAACAAAAAGATTGAACAAGCACAGAATTGTATTTTGTGATGAGAGATACTCACGGCATACCCAAACACAGCCTTTGATTTCTAAATGACACCCATAAACCGTTGACCCCAGTCCACTTCACTCGCCATCGGTGTGGTCAAACAGAAAAATACTTACACTCGTATCAACCAACCATCCTCCTTACCCTAGATGTATTCAGATGACATGAAACATTGCCGTTTGTTTTTTAGATTAGATTAACGGTGAAGTGTTTTGTTCAGAAAGCTAATGAACTGTATGGGGAAATCGCGTTTCCAGTGCCCATTGTCAGCATAGTTGAAATACTTATCGGGTTTGCATCTGAAGTGCTTCGTCTGCTTTCAAGAAGGCGATACTCACAGAAAGCCATTCAGACGAGCCATTAATTCTTTTACCTCCTCTTCGATCATCTGACTCGCCGCTACTGCTGTAGCCAATTTAATTGATAGTTCTTGTGTGTGAAATGCTCGTTAGACTATAACTATCCTACTACTCATCTACTGCAAACGCATTTGATCTTCAAACAGCAAATATGAAACTTCGAGATCCCGGTCTGTCGCCAACCGCTTTCCTAGTGCCTACTTTGGTTGAGGAAGTGCTCTAACAAGTAAATCTTGAAACCCGAAGGTAAATATTGAGGAGATCGTTTTTACTCTCAGCTGCCGTCATTTCTGGTTTTCGGTTATTATGTCGAAACCTTCTTCATGAGGTATATTTTCAAAGTCGCAGTCTCTCTTCCCGTTTTTCACCGGATTTTAATTTTACTTCTTCGACGTCCTGAATGTCACTGGCGTCCCACAGGGATCTTGATTGTGACGATTTCGACCAAGCTCCAAAATTCTGCGAGATGTCCCAAATGTCAGCCTTGTACTTATTCTAGATGATGTACGGGAAGACTAACCCACACCGTTTTCTAGCTCATGAGAAAAAATGTCACACACGGCAAACAAATGTAACACCACGATCGAACACACTCATTTTTGTGTTGGACTGTTCAGGCTGTCTTAGCCTGCATATTGCTTCAACTGGCAAAGACAGTAAATTTCATTTACGAAGGAGTTCTTATTCGAACAGTCGCGACTTAGTGAACTTTGGGACATGATTGTGGCTTCCTCATCGTTCCCGATGGGTTGCCAATCGCATCTTTCTGTCACCTTCCATTGACATGATACGAACACTTCCCTATTGGACGAAATCTTCTTTTATATCAAGTCAACGAAATCGTCCGAAATATTTGCTAGAAGACATGGGAATGAATGGGGAAGTATCTTCGTAATTCTGCACAGTTGTCTTCGGAGAGGAATGCTACAATACCTCCACATGTCAGTCGTTGACGACTTTTGCCATTGGGGAGAGTTACTAACACTAAAAAGGTGATAACACTACGGCTGATCGTGCTATGGTGACCGAGTAATTCATAGTGAAACATTAAATTTACCGTCTTCTGTGGTTCATCTAGACGTCAGATTTAGACCCGGTTGAATAGATTCGGGATTAACGTAAGACGCAAGAATGACAGATCCCATCTGAAAGGAAACCTCAGACCGCCTATGGACGATGTCCCTATAACTTGTAGGAGTGAAGCATACAGCTGCTGCCATCATCGCGTATACAGTACGCAGAATATATGCTACCTAAAACCTCATCTGCAAATGACCTACGCATCGGCTAATTGAAATGTTTGGAATGTTGATTGAATGTCCACTCGTTTGTAGCATTAAAAGTAACAAGTTGTCGTCGTCATCATACTTGTAAGACGTTAATCGGCAAAATATCTCAATAAAGTTCCATATGAGCGCGAAAATGTATTGAAGCGAATAACTGTCACTTAACCAATCAAAGGTCACTATTGGTTTACAGCACGCTCTAGTGCAGTGGAGTTGAGCGATCGTAACATACTACTCAAACAACTGCTATTCAGTAGTAGGATCGGAGCATATATTTTGACATGCTAAAAGCCGCAGGAAAAGTGCAGGAAGGAAAATCAGAGTGCAGTATCACCTATAGGAGTCCCTGCTACTTGATGGAACTGAGCACTGACGTCTGCGGCAGCCGGGACGGTCTGAGGCTGAATCCCGCGTGCAAATGAGTGGTTTTGTTTCAGGTTTTGTTTCAATGCTTAACACCTGTATTGCTTCGTCGAATAAACAACCCTTGTGCCATCCGCGTTCTTGGATCACAACAATTGGTGCCGTGACCAGGATTGGAGGATGAAGATCCCATGGCCGCAGCCGTTCGAGGATGGGGACGTCCGGAGCTTCCTGGAGGACTTCGAGGACGTGGCGGAGACGGTCGGAGTGAAGACCGACCGGGCGAAGCTGGCGGCCCTGCGGATGCTGCTCAAGGGCAGGGCGAAGGCGGAGCTGGAGGCGGCGCGAAGAGGCCCCGCGAGGCTGGAGTGGGCCGCCGCGAAGGAGGCGCTGATCACCGGGTTCGGCAGCCCAGCCGATTGCCAGGAGGCAATGCGGCAGTTCAGGGGCGCCCGGCTTGGACCAGGAGGCGACGCTCTCGTGTATGCCGTGTCACTGCGGGCAACGTTATCAAGAGCCTTGCCACATTTGGACCAGAATTCGGAACAACGCATGCTGACAGATCAGTTCTTGGACGGAATGCCACCAGCGGTACGGGATGCCATCGAACTTATGAAATGCTGAGGCAAAGGGCATACTGGCCGGGAATGAAGAAGGACGTTAACAATTATGTACTGGCGTGCCAGCAGTGTCAGCTGCTAAAGAGCTCCAACTACCCTGTTCAGTATCCTACACAACCAATTCCGGTCAGCGAAATTGGGGAATTATGGTCGGTGGACGTAATGGGTCCTTTCCCAGTAACCACATCTGGAAATCAATATATCATAGTTATGACGGAACATTTCACAAGATGGATCGAAGCAGCCGCTATACCCGATCAACGTGCAAGCACTGTGTGCAGGGCGGTAATGGAACACATCGTGGCAGATCACGGAATACCGCGGAGCATTTTGACTGATCAAGGCCCCTGCTTCGAAAGTGAAGAGTTTCGGAACTGCTTAGAGCGTTTGGGAATCCGGAAAATTCGCACAACGCCATACCATCCTCAGTCGAATGGACTGACGGAACGAAACAATCGCACAATCAAGGAATGGTTGGCGGCGAAAGGAGGGAGCTGGGAGGAATCACTGCCACTGATTCTATTGGCCCACCGCTGTTCGCCTCAAGAAACAACGAAGAAATCCCCGTTCGAGCTAATGTACGGGCGCGTGCCACGCCTGCCAGTTGATCAGGAGATTGGTTTATGGGGAGACCGGCGGTTGAACATGCGCGAACTAGCAGAAGCTCGGAGAGTGGCCAACCAAAACTTGGCGAACGCACAAGAAGCTGCTAAGGAACAGTCAACCGCAAAGTTGTCGGATCGGAATGCACTATTTGAAATCGGTTCGAAAGTGAAATACAGAGACAGGCGGAGTCCTGGCGCAACAGGACCCGGATCTAGGAAGTTCCTGGCGAGGTGGAGAGGACCTTATGTGGTAGTGGATCGCCGTGGTCCAGTGTATCTGATCAAGAATGATAGGAATGAACATCGAGTGCACGGAAGCCAGCTTCGCAAATGGTACGACACCCCGAGCAGAATGGAGTGTACGCCAGGAGCAGCGACGTCCCCGGAGCCAATACGCAGATCGACAAGAGAGCGAAAGAAACCTGAACGGCTTCTGCTGCAGCTGGAACAATCTTTGCGGGGGGAGGAGTGCAGTGGAGTTGAGCGATCGTAACATACTACTCAAACAGCTGCTATTCAGTAGTAGGATCGGAGCATATATTTTGACATGCTAAAAGCCGCAGGAAAAGTGCAGGAAGGAAAATCAGAGTGCAGTATCACCTATAGGAGTCCCTGCTACTTGATGGAACTGAGCACTGACGTCTGCGGCAGCCGGGACGGTCTGAGGCTGAATCCCGCGTGCAAATGAGTGGTTTTGTTTCAATGCTTAACACCTGTATTGCTTCGTCGAATAAACAACCCTTGTGCCATCCGCGTTCTTGGATCACAACACTAGTCCGTTTAGCATAAGGCTTTCTATGGGGTAATGCTATCCACTGATAACTTTTTCCTCTGACTAACAGTAACGTTTGACTCGACCTATGGGGAAGACGGATGAGGCTTCTCAATGATGACCAAACCTGCAATTTGTGAACATTGTTTTCTGTAGAAGGTATTTCAAAAGTTGAACAATTCTGTAACAGTCTCACTATCCAAACCTCAGTCAATAGCTCACTAAATGTTCAGTTTTTCAAAGAAGTTAGTTACTTCAGCCTAACAACGAGGTCCTGATCACAGAGTTATCGACTAGATTGAGCACAGCAATTTAACTTACTCTCCTGAAATTATCAAGCAATTTGGACTATTCACACAAGAGTGTGATTGTAAATTTCACTGTGAGTATTCAAAAATATCACTTGTGAGGTTTAAGGTTCTGTGGTTAATACATTATTCGCACTATCAAGAAAGTCGGAGTGAAAATTTGGTCCAGACGAAGATGTGTATTACTGATAAGCTCTAATAAGAGAGGAACTCAAGTCTAGTGCCTCCTTTCCAAGTGAGTCTTCTGAAAGACTTGTTAGAATGTGAACTGTTCGATCAATTATGAGCAGTGTTCACTTTGTGGTGATCTCACTGCACACATTTCCGTCAATAGAGGTTAAGAAGCCGGATTACTAAACTTGGTGTTCTCAACCCAGACGGAGAAAATAACAGTGCTCAGTGTGTGTATATTTCCGTTCAAATCTGCCGAGCGCGGTTTATCTATGAGGAGACTGTTAACACAAGTACCCGCAGAAGAATTTCTAGTCAGCCTGCTCAGCGAACTGTCTGGAATTCGCTTCCAATGGGTAACGTCCTGCTGAGTTAGCGGAGTTAATTAGAAGCTTACGATAGGAAAGGATAACAGTCTTCGCTGATGCCAAATTATAGTCGACGTTGTCTATCGCGAATGCAGAAAAGATACATGGGACCTGTTGTTCTAAATACCAACAAAAGATGCGACTATCGTTCGGTACTTTGTGCAGATGGTTAGCATAATGAGAACGGTGTGAATACCGGCCGGAAGTCAGCTCATGCTTTTAGGTGTCATCATGTTCCTTCGTTCTGTATTGCGGACTGAACAGGTACCTCATGACTGGTGCCCATCAGCAGTCATTTTCATCTTCAAAAGAATTGTTGTCATAATTTGGTAATTACAAGGATATTACCATTTTCTCTGTACCACTCAAAGCACACACAGTTGTCGTAATGAGCCAATGACTGTGAGAGGAACAGTGAAATTTCCAACTTGATGGCAGGCGTACCAACCATTTTTCAAATCTGCGACAGGCGTTGTGGCATCGGAATTCCCATTATCAGTCAACGACAGTGATAATTCTGAGCCTAGGATTATTTCGATGCGGTGGTTCAATATTCTGTCCCTGAGTATTTCCGTCTCAGAGAGATCCCAGTGAAGCATGTCAGTTCGTGGAAATCATTATATTACCGTTCTGAATCCAGAACGATTTCATTACAAATGGCGTTCGAAAGAGGTGTGAGTTCAACTGCTACCACCTCATCTACGTGATAGATGACATCCTGTACGAAACACTCAGAAGTTCCAAAGATCTCGGAATGAGCTTGTGTCAGGTAGTAAACTGACCGATACCGGGCATGCGGACATCGTGGGATTGCCTGGTTCTTGTACAGAAAACAGACATCCCTTGTTGAAGTAGTAAATGATATAGTTTATTTGTATGGTATGCATTGTGCACCTCCAAAGTGTAAAGTCGTGTTGCAAGATTTTGTTGACCGTTGCCCGGTCTTTAACAATGTAAGCAGACTGTTTGAGTTTGCTGATTGCTTAACTTCCTTGGATAGTTCCATTTCATTAGTTTGTCATTCTACAAAGGAGGTATATATAAGAATGGCGAATGCATTTATTGCCTTTGAAGATATGTCATTTTGACGTCACATCTAGGCCAGATTATCGATTAAAATCGGGGTTTATCATGTATGTGCACTTTGGGTCTTCTACGAATCAGAGGCTTCGCTGGTTCGTGGTGTTCGACCACGATTGTTTCTGATTGTTTGTCTTTACCAATCGGACCCACTGTATGAGCAACACAGTGGTCCATCGACGTGCATTTGGGAGACCTTCAGTGGCTGAGACAATGAATGTATATGGCATCGAAGCGTCTGTCACACAGTGTGTCGTTCAGAATGGCTGATAACATTGGGAAGAAAATGTATGGCTGTCAGCCGATGAACTTGGAGGTCATGACAGTCCTGGTGATTGCAGCCGGTTGATAGTGTATCATAGTCAATAATAAGTCTATTTCCACAGGATTGTTTAGTCTTTTTCCGTGAATTTTCGTTGATCTTGCCTACTTCTTCGTACATATGTGGTCACTGAATTGGAATAGGGAAGTTTTGGTGATATAAGCTGAAAATAATTTATTAATGATTGTAGCTTACGCAATTCCACAGATTTTTCAGCCATCCTTTTTTTTCAAATACAAAGATAAGGTGGAGTTTCATTCTTATTAGAGTTCGCCCTTAGCATATATCTTAGCCGCTGTTGAAATCTGAACTCCGGCCAAATTTTTACGAGATAGCTCTGCTGAACACAGCTCCACTGACCTCATAGTAAACAGGAGTAATTTATCATATGTAGACGCACAGTCACACTGGTTTGTGAGTAATGCGTAGGTCAATTGATCGCCTAGATATAGGCACGTTAATTGTTCTGTTAATCACAGCTAACGATCCTAAGCCAAGAACCTCTTACCAAATTGAAACCACAGTGATCCTTGGACTGATTGAGCGATTATATATTATGAAGGATTTTCTCTGTCACTTCGTAAACTACTGTCATGGTCAACAACATCCCGATCCACAGTATTCTCAGATACAGCGTAAACTTTGAAAAGCATATAGGTTATAGTATATGTTAACTAGTTGAAACTGTTTGATTCTGTTATCATCTTAGCTTGTAACGTTCGCATGAGTTGACGAAACAGTAGAGTGCGTTACTGCGATACGATCAATGACTTTCGTATTGTCTCAAACGAGACGTTAGACAGCACAGATATTAATTGACTTTGTCTGCCTGTTTACATTGTCTTTATAGTCACGACTGTTCTAACTGTTAAAAACAGCCGGTTTGACGATACCACGGTTACTTCAATGCTACTATTCTCATTAATTTCATCGACAAAATTTTCACCACTTACTTTTAGCAGCCCTTTTTGGTACGTCCTCCTTTCGATAGTTTATTGTTAGAAGGTGCATTTCTTAACGAACCAAGCAAAGCGAATCCTTGAGTACCAGTCGATACAAGTTAGCAGAGTATGCAACCTCGCAGATGGAATCGAACGTTGACTGTTTGTGGGTAAGTTGAACTAGTTTGGCCCACACTACCTGTGGCATATTGGATAAGGGATGAATGGTTTCGTATTGCTCTAATTGACTGATCGGATTGCAGTGATGTGATTGAGTGCCAGTGTTTCAACTCCATATGAACTGATTTTTTCTCGCCTCATAACATGATCTGTTCTAGCGCCATGATTATTATATATATAATCATCGCGTCTGATCTATGCCGTGTCCTGACTGCCCTGGATGATAGTTACCTGTCACGTCTATTGTGATTCCCCGAGGTCTAGTTTCTGACTCGTTTCTAACAAATAGTGATGCTTCTATTCTCGGGAATTAGCCTGCACTATCGAGTATATAACTGTAGCAGGGACTATCCGATAGTTTTTTCTGAGTAAAGATTTACTGTCCGTCTGTTAGCGTGCTTAGTGTGAAGTGTATAGCCGATCGCTGACCGACGTTCAAATAGAGATGTGTTTCTCGTTTGTTTCGCGGGAAGCAATGCATCGTCCGGTTTCTAATCCGTTTATTCGAGTTAATTTCGAAGTCAACTTTATAGACAACTTGCTCATAACGATCTGTTAGAGCAATCTGTTGCAATCATTAGTCCAGAAAGATAAATAGCCACGCATTCCATTGTTGTTGCAAACGGAATTTCGTCGGCTTCCGTGTAGTCTTTACCACGAGTAAACTAAAAAGTCATCCCTAACGGAGTAACGTCTAATCAGCGGCAGAAACAACACTGTGGATGAAAATGTTATTTTGCTTTTCGAGGGAGGGAGTGCCACATCAGACGTGTGCATTCACATAGTGGAGTCTCCCAGAGTAGATGACCTGACTATGTAAAATGAACGTAACCTCGAGCACTCGCGTCTCCTTATAGCACTTCTGCATTTTCTTGAAACAAACGGTCAGACAGTGTAACATGTTGGATCAAAGTACATGCAAAAATTTGACGAACTATATGGGTAGCATTTAATGGAAATGGCATATTTGGCCGAAACATCCTCTTTAAGTAGATCGATAGTACATTTCCCCTGTCGAATTTAACTTCAATATACCATAATCATATGATTCGGTATTAACACTCACGAGTCAACAATAAATCAAGATATAAGTGGAATCGTGACCACGCACTTTACCTGTCACCCAAGAGGAGTTACGCCACGCATAACACATTTCGGTTATCAGATTCTGCATTTTGATAACCAACTACGTGTTATGAGTAAACTGGATTCGTTCTGGCCACCTATTAGAAGCTCATGCTATCCAGAGGGTTAATCGCGAAGGTATTGCGGACATTACACCTGTTGCAATCCATGGGTGCTAACCTCGAATTTCTTGAAATGGACGCCCGTGAAAAATATTTACAGGGCCGATTGCTTCTATGAATTGCGACAATGAACCAGTCTACCTCTAGGCTGTTGCTACACAAACTAGAATAGTTTTTAGCGTATGAGCATTGCTTGAATGCTTGGGTTGAACGACTTAACGTTTTGTGCATCATCATCAGGCTCACCCTCCGTTCACTCCTTAATGACCTCCTAGAACAAGGTCAATTGAAAACAGACTTTAGTGAAGAAAAATTGGGCTTCTACTGGATTCGAATGGGTGACAGGATTAGCATACTCAGACAATGTGTACGCTGTACCATGTACATTTTCGCGATTAGGACTATTTTAAACTACTAACTTAACTACACTACTTATTGGCAATAGAATTTCAGTGTTTGTCAGAGGCGTCTGTTGATTCTAGCGTAAAAACGTTGCGAAATCCTACCTGGACAGTTAGTTCCCCTGGTCATTTGAGAGATTCCACATGACGGATTTAGACGAGTGGGCAGTTGCGTCCAAATATGAGATTTATGAGCTTCGTCAGTGGCTTTGTGGCTCATCTAGTAAAGCACTTTATGTGTCTTGATATACTGTTTCCGTTGTTATTTCGAATCTAACCGAAGCCCAATTTTGTTGCCATTTTGTCTCTTCTAAATTGTTCAGTCAGCCTTATCGTCTATCAGTAATACGTCAGTTTAATTGTAAACGATGGTATTTTTTCGAAATATAACTGCATACAACCGAGTTGCTCATTTGATTTATTATTTTCCAATCACCTGTATTCTGCTGAATGGAACTGTTACTCGAAGGTATTGCGACTCAGTGTGCTTTTGGGCATGTTGATAATTATTCATACGATCAATACACACTAAATATATCATGATAATAATTCGACGAATGAGGCCTATTCAAAGTAAACATGTTTACCCAGGGTTTCATTTGTGATTACAAATGGTCCACTTTACTCCTGGATCTTTTGTATTCTGGAGAAATCCTTGACCTCAGGTGTATTGCATAATATTAATAGATGTGATGAGTATTAAAGTTAGCTAGACTTCGACATAAATGCGATTAGGCCTGTGTGGTGGTATTTTATAATCCGGATCTGAAGCTAAGGCCTCTGATTGTAAAGAATTCAATTTTAGTGAAGTTCACTTCACGTCATACTTATTGGGATCCAGTGGAATAGGTTTATTTGCAGGCTCCTTATGTGACTTCTGCAAACGGTTGATCTAAGTCCTCTTTGTACGATCGATGATCGTCTTACACAATTGTTTAAACACTACGACCGCATAATGGCAAGTTTTCTGCGATGGAAAGAAGACGACAGTGTATTTTACGCAAATCTACTAGTCGCATTTGTGCAGTTTCGGTATGTGCAGTCGCATTATGCCGGAGGTTGTTGTCCATCACCAGCTTGTTCTTTCTTAACAGCCACAGAAATTGATAGGGATACTGACCGTCCCGTGAGCGTTCAGTGAGAAACGATATCTTAACAAGTTCACGAGTTATCCTTCATCTCAAGTTGGCCACACAGCGCAACAGTCTGTAAGTTCCAACGGGAATTCGTCGTTTTAACAATTTACAACAGTTCGTTTCCTTCAGGCGTTTGATTACTGATGAGTAGTCGGGGATTTGGTTGATTTCAAGTTGAACATCATCCACAACTGATCGCAGCTGTCGCATCCTCATAGACTTTCCAGTAGGCCCATTTCGAAAAGCAGAAACACTGGACTCGAGTTTTGCTCTCATTAGAGCTTGTCAGTAGTGCATATCCTCACCACTGCCGGGATTAGAACCACGGCCACGCTGTTCATGAGGCAACCGTGTTTACCACTGCGCCATTGACCTCACATTAGACACGACCGAATTATCATATGTGAACGCTCAACCACTTTCGCTTGTGCGTAGTCTAGTGTTGGCCACAGTTATGGAGGCGTTTTGCGAAAGACGTCCCGTCGGCATACATATTACGCGACTTAACCATCACAGATCGTGCATTTTCACTATTTGGATAGTATGTTGCGAACTTGCACATTTCCCAAATGTGTGCGGACCGCCTGTGACCTTGCTTACAGTCAACAACCCAATCAACCCATTTAACACAGGTTAACTGGCGGAGGTGACTGCAGTCAAATACGATGAGCCCAGGCGCATCATTCGCATGAACAATTCATGTCGTTGGTCCATGGGGAAAAATGGACGTATTGTTACCCTTCCTTTAAGTCACCGAATAAATATTCTTGTGGTAGCACTAGTAACGATGATTTTTAAATACAGTACTTCCGTTCGTTATCCCTGTAAACGTCAAGTGCTCACCTGACTACCTCGTGGTTACAGCCGATAGGGGATGGTCTAGCCTAATAATATTCGAGGTAGTGAAAGCTCCGTCGGAGTACACAGCTCAACCTTCACAGACTTTGTGTCTTATTATTTAAACAGTTGAACATGTAGTCGGGGTTTATCGTAATGTGCACTAACAAACGACCTCATTACACACAGGATGAAGGTTAATTGCTAAAGACAATATTAGTCAAATACAGATATTCTGTTCGCATCAATATCACAATACATGCACCAAACTTCTCAGCTATTGATCAACAACAGTCACACATTAACGACTTCAGGTTGCTTTACAAAAGTTATAGATAGTAAGAATTGACTACGGCAGAGTGTGTTTTAGTTGTTCTTGCATATTTGACACTGTTTTATTACTGATGAGTAGTCGGGGGATTTGGTTTATTTCAAGTTGAATATCACCCACAATTGATCGCAGCCTGTTTTATTAGATAAAGCAGACTAACAAGGTAGTGTCACTCCAGTAGATTAATCTGTTTGCAGTCTCAATACAGAAGAACCTGATAAAAAAATCCCCTCGAACTTTTAACGTGAGGCGTACTTGGGGCGTATTTATTTCTAGACCGGTGTTATACATAAACTAACATCGGTCATAATATTTGCTTTCTTTGCGATAGTCAGTTCAAATGCTACGGTGTGTGTTGTTCAGGTGACAGGATATTGTTCTCAACACGACTGTGTTCATGATCAGACATATCCTCAGTCCAAACTGTTCAGCGATTCATTCTTAACGAATGTTTGAAAGAAAAAACCATATGCATTACATATATACCACATGCTGAACTCACGCGAACTTATTGAATTAAGCAATTCGTTTAAATGCACAGGCAGTCTCATAGTGGTGCAGTGACCCTAATCGATTCAGCGGGTAAGCGTATTCCGAAAAATTACTCGACCTTTGATCTACTTGAAATGGGCGCACGTACTAGTAAGAACGCGTGACAAGGTGAGTACACAATGGGACCGCCGACTTGTTAAAAAATATGTTGAATCGTTCAAACAGTTTATATGAAGGTGTTTGTGTAGTTGTGTGTGTTTACATTGGTCTGTTCTCTCGAATTGAAGGAGACACAAGTCTTATCTTTATTGAGCCGACTAGTTGTCTAACTGACAATATTCTCTCAACTCGAACTAGTCAAACACACAAATTTGGCCTGGTTTTGAGTTACTATGACAATAGATCCTTGAATTAGCCTATCAGAGTAAACGCAAACCACAAAACCGTAGACGGAATTATATGATTATTTCATCTTTTAACCAAAACGTCTTTCGATAATTCATTCTCAAATCATTACTATTACACAGGTTTCATGAAGACGTCATAAGGCAAAACACAAAGAAATGACTGTTAACGAATGACAGTAAAGGCTAACACTAGACTAGGCACAAGTGAAAGTGGTTAAGTGTTCATATATGATAATTCGGTCGTGCCTAATGTGAGGTCAATGGCGCAGTGGTAAACACGGTTGCCTCATGAACAGCGTGGCCGTGGTTCTAATCCCGGCAGTGGTGAGGATATGCACTACTGACAAGCTCTAATGAGAGCGAAACTCCAGTCTAGTGTTTCTGCTTTTCGAAATGGGCCTACTGGAAAGTCTATGAGAATGTGACAACTGCGATCAATTGTGGGTGATGTTCAATCTATATGAAAATCAAAATCCCCTACTATTCATCAGTAATGTATATATATATGAGTATGTAGTATATAGTTGCACTGACTAACCTAACGATGAGTGACACTCTGCGAGGACGAAACTCCGCCTCATCTATTGCAAGGCACTTATCGACTACAGGTCACAGTGTCAATAGCACATCTTCGTTTAAGATCTTCATATACGCTCACAGCTCACAAATTCTCAAGTATATTGCTGTATTGTTGATCAGCTATCGACAGCCTGTTTTGTGCACAAAACAACTGACTGTCAACCTTTGTTTACCGTGGGTTTAGCCGTAAGTACTAATTACGATCTAGCTCGATTTGTACTTTTAGTCATTTCATTTAAGCCTTGTTGGTTTTGTTTTCATGCTAGTCACACGTTTACGACTGACGAGAGTGTGCGATTCGGCGGTCGCCTGAACGCGCGGACGGATTGTTTTTGGTTAAGTGTTGGCAGATTTGTAGACCCTGAGTGTTTTGCCGATGTCTATGCGATAGTTGGTGTCAGCTGGATGTGCAACGATGGCGCTAGTAACTGATTTACGACAAGTGGTTTCAATCCAAGCTGGATGATGTTCCTTGATCCATTTTGACAAACCTCTAGTTGTACGACCAACATATTCTGCAGTACAACAGCAGTATGGAAATGAATACACGAGCATTGACTGATTGTGGACTGGTAGCTTATCTTTCAGGCTCAGTCTTAACATCGGTATTGTTGTGCACCAACTTCTTAAGGTTGTCGCTGGAAAGGTACGTCTAAGTGACCGGTACATGCAACGGTTAAACTGATCTGCTACAGTATCCCTTGTAAACGGGAGTTTTATAAACACAGCTTTCTTTTCAGCTGTGGGCATTACCTCATGCGGGATTTTGGCCTTCATATTTCAAATTATAAATTGCTCTGGATAATCATTTTACCTGAATAGGTTTTGAAGTGTTTTCAGTTCCTGCTCTACTGCATCATCCGAACAAACCATTTTTGCTCTAGTTGCCAGGCATTTGGCTATATTTCGTTTCTGTTTAACGGGCACAAAACTGCTGAAATTGTTATACTGACCTGTCCATGCAGGTTTGCGATATACCGACCTACTCACTGTACCGTCTCGATGTCTGATCAATCTGACATTTAAGAAGTCGAACTCGTTGTTAGATTCCCCTTCTGAGGTGAAACGCAGTGAGGTGTTTGTTGCAGTAAAAACCTGAAGGATGGTTGTTAACTCATCTTGGGACTGTATAACAACAGATATATCGTCTACATATACATCTTTAACAAGTCATCAACTACCACTTTTCATAACGAACCAACAAATGTAATTAAAAAGCTGTAGGTTGGGACTCGCTTGAACAACAGTTATTTTGCCTGAGTTATGAAAAGCAGCCGCGATGAAACTGTGCGGCCACCCCGGATTATCGACTAGCCGGCTTAACATGATCCGGTCACGTAGACATCAGGCCCAATTGAGAACCGGTAACGTGTCATCACATATGCGAAGTTGCACTAGGTGGACCGCATCGCCGGTAGTCTAGATGTGAAGCAAATATCAAGTGACTAATGCCCATCAGAACTGCTTGCACATGAACTGTTCAAGTCATGCAAGGAATGCGTAAAGCGGGAGTTTTAGAAAAAGCTCAGTTTTTAGCTTCCAGCCAACTTCAGCTAAATGCGTTATAAGTAGTATGGGAACAGCAGGGGTCTGGAGATGTTACTTGTTATTTATGAAGGCTAGGTGATATTGTGCGTGTCAAGAAAAACGAAAGATAAACATTTTTATCAATGTGATATACATGGCGATTATTACAGTCAGCTTTTAATAAAACGACAAGCACTTCCGGGCTCAGACTGTTTCTTAATCTCAATACCCAGCCGACAGTTTAGGGTACACAGCTCCAAGGATGAACCCTACGAAACCTAATAAAACAATTTTCTTGAACCAGCGGCAGACGCAGGCGCGCTAATCTGGAATTGAAACCTGATAGTAGAAAACATAATCTGTACAGGCTTGAAGCACAGCTATGTTATTTGCGGAACCTTCAAAAGAAGCAGATCCACTTTAGCAAATTGACTAGTGATAGCTGTTCTCTATTCGTACGGAGGCATTTTCGGTATATGGCGTGATTGAACTGACCATTGTGAATGGTGACCAGGAGGCCAGGTTCTTTGTACAGACTTTGGAACATATTTTTCAATTTTGCGAAAGACTGTATTTCTCTAGACGATGAAGCCTGAGTTCATACAGCATAAATCACGGCAGTGTGTTTATTGGAGAATTTGGAACAACAAAGTATTCCTACTTTTCAAACTGGTCATTTCGAACCTGCATGAAATACAGTGCACCTGAGAAAGGATAGGCTGGTCACATGGATGTTAGTCACATAATAAGTTTTGCACGCTTTGACCACCTGAAACGAGACGCAGTAACAACAGTATCGACTGAGCGATGATGCACATCCGATTCCTGAAGCAACTGATAAATACTTGGCTAGATAACGTTGAATCACTGATGATTATTAAGGGATTTTATATTTAATGTAAATTGAACATCACCCACGATTGATCGCAGCTGTCGCATACCCACAAACTTTCTAGTCACAGCTCTGGCAAGGATATGCACTACTGACGAGCTCTAATGAGAACGAAACTCGAGTCTAGTGCTTCTATTCGAAAGGAGCTGGCTGGAAAGTTTATGGGAATGCCACAACTGCAATCAATTGTGGGTGATGTTCAATCTACCTGAAAACTAAAACCTCCTACTACCCATCAGCTATCGTATCTGCCGACATAACCCGGAACCATGTGCCACAATGAGATTTTCGCATACCCCTCACCTCCTCTCTTTTGATTGTAATTGACTGTACTCCCGTCCAGTATAAGCGAATTCCATCTTTACTCGTTTTTCCTCATCAGAATCCTCATACACTGATATTTTATCCAACATGACATTTATTTATGTTCGACATCTTTACCAACTACATCTCATGACCATCGATATTTCATCTTTGATTGCCCATCAACTATGCATTTGGTGTTGATTGCCACTTGGATTATTACTTCACATATACTAGTAACTTATCACAAATTTGTCTAGTTTAGTGACTGTGGGGCTGTAAAACAAAACCTAGCAAAAATCTGTGTTCTCTTGATCTCTTAATTCAATACACTTGCCAAGATTAGCCATCCGTTTAAGAGCGGTAATAAAAGAAACGCTCAAATCAAACTCGATTCAATATGACACTTAGTACATCCTCTTCTGCTCTCCAGTGTACTGTTGTTTGATGATAGAAACTTTACCAATTCCTCACAGGTAAAAATCAAAGCTTAAAAGACTCCTGAACTGAACTGCCTGATATTTCAGCAACGTTATAGCAAAACATCAACTGTTCAAACCGAACTTATCACTGGTGAAGCACCCGGATCCCAACCCAGCGAAGTTCCTAACCCTAAACGTCAATAAGAAAGGGGTATACGCTTGTTTGTGGGCAGAGTAGTTATCCCATGAACGAAAAGCATTGCCAGTTTTACTGCGCTGACCTTGTTTGAGATTGTTTTAGAATAGTTTAAGTTATTCCCTTCTTGCTTGCCATGTGGTCGACTGCGTGATACACGTACCTTAGCCTTTTGGGTGTAGACTGATCTGAAGCTGTAGAGGCCTTTGTTCTTCCTGTATCTCCGGACAGAACAGAAGTATGTAAATTGCGACTGAATCGGTACTACAAACTCAAATTAACAAAAGATTATGGCAGAACACCTGGTAATGTTTGCGTTAATTCCTCAAGCGTATATTAAACCCATTGAAAAGCTGGCAAAATAGATGGGGCAATGTTAATCCTATCAGCCGGGTTCAGCCAGATTAACCATTTCTAACCTCGCCGATGGCATTACGGACTATCTGACATGGGTCAGAATCAGGAATGTCGTTCTGACCAAGCCTGCTACTCTGACTTCGTCAGGCTTGTGCACTGCATTTATTCGGGAGGTTAAGGTGTCTAGAACTTCGGCCCTTTTAGGTACGATGTCAGATAGGACAAAAACAGTAGAGCCACACGAGAAGCAGTTATACTCTGAAAATATAGGATTGTTTGGATAGTGAGACGCGATCCTGCGGCAGTACAGCGAAACTACTTATATAGTCACGGCACTGTTGCCTTTCACATAAAGAAGAAAGGGGTTAAAATAGGTACTCCGGAAGAAAGGAGCACTCTGATCGCTCCACGAATTACCCTGAACGCCAGCGCGTTATCTAATACAGGTTATCTCGATGTCATTCAAAAGCCTGACGTGGCTTTGAATACATCCACAGAATTAAACGCCAATGTCTTGTTTACTGCTAAGCGAGCCTCTCATTTTCAGGTGAATCAAATTTTGCGACCATTGGCCCCGGGTGGGGTCCCCCAAGGAAACCCTATCTCCTGTTGCCCTACAGGCCAGGTTTTGAGTCGTAGGCTCCAAGTAGGGTCTTTCAAATCAACCCTCTTACGAGGTGGGAACTACCGAAAAGTATAAGTTATTGTTGCCTTGATGGATCAATCCACTCAGACGCACTACCTTTCTCTCGTGCTCCCAATTCTACTCTTTCCAATCAGAGGAAACTAATTAACATTAGCGCCTTTACAGTACGCACTCTCAAACAAATAGATCAGGAAGCTGACCTCTTGAGCACTGTCGAGTCCGCAGCTCGACATACGCCGTCTCCAAAACGCACCTTCAAGATCCTACAGTTACCATTCACTTGGACTCGCCCCAAAATAATGCTGGGCTGGCGGTTCTTCCTCGATTTTCTCGATCAAGCTGGAATATGAGTTGAACTTAAATATAAGTCACAACGTAGCCTGCTCGACTGGATCCCACTAAATGGTCACCTCAGTACTGTTAGACTCAGTACTTCTACCCGTCGACAAAAGTAGAAAGATGATTTTTATCTGTCAAATCTGCACACGCTTCAACAGAAGGTAGTTCAAATGCTATCATGAACGTCTTTCATGATGGCTTCATCAATCTACCGAGGCAAACTCATTCCGAAACTTCATCGTGTTTGCTAGTGAAGTGAACGCACAATCCGGTATTACTGTAGATACAAAACGACTGGGTGGACTGTTCCGTGTCCGTGGGCATGACAGCGACGATCAGATATCACCATTGTGCGCATCTCTCAACTCTAAGTATCTAGTTTCCCGGTTTAACACAAACAGCGGTAATGCATTACGTGAAGTCCACTCTGGTTTATTTAGTTCTTACACAGAAAGCATGCAGACCATGTTGAGTCAATTAGATGATATGAATTATCTCTGTTTTAGATACTTCAAAATGTAAAGTTTGTCGCAAGATTGGGTTGACATCGATCCTAATTTTTTATCGCTGTTAGGCCGCTGGAGACTGTCATTTGCTTTACCTTGTAGTAGTGCAAAGGCATTCAGTTGTTGAGTGAATGTGGATATTACAGTACATGGGTATTCCAAATTCTGTTCTATGGATCAGAGTGCTGATCAGCTAGTGCAGAAGATACATATTAACTCTCTGTATTCGATCACCATTGTCTCTGCCAGTTAGTCTTTGTCAAATTGGCTGACTAACGCGACAGTCTGTCGGTACGTGTTTGGGAAGCGTGTAATCCCGCGCCTGATGACTCAGCTAATGAGAATGCTTAACCTTCGGTGGTTGTGCCACGAATTCCGTGTGCCAACAGAGTATCTGCCACACCGCGCATTGCACTGATGGGTGGAAGAAATCGGAAGGCGTCCAGACGATGATGTGGTCACATGGTATGAAAGCCTTGAATGTCCTGGTGAACAAGGCTGACAAGTGCTCCCTAACTGGTTGGAGTTTCGCGACTATCCACACCTCTATTTGGAAACATTCGAGTGACAGTGTAACATGGTTAGTGACCAGCCTGCATGCAAAAGATTTTGACTCTTCTGTTTCGTGAAACCCGGTCGTTTATTCCTCCTTATTTTTCGCTATCTGTCCGTACTTATTTACTATCGTGCTATATCGTGGACCGTTGTCAGGACCAACGACAATCCGATCAGTTGTGACCATCGGTACGACTCAAAACAGATGACGATGGTGACTATTAGGAATATTGTTTGAACTATGGTACACAGGTTTTGGGGCTAAGTTCACCTAGGGCTGCGTAACTTTGGAAGACAGCAACAATGTGAGTTTAATGATATGCAAACTTACTGAATACCAGGGGTAGAGCAATTTTTGTGAACGTAAGAAAGTGATTCATATACAGGTTTTGTCACTTGTCCTTCGCTATTTCATAATCAATAAAAATGTGTACATTTTGGAAAATAGGAATCGAATTACGTCGTCCTACAATGAAAGAAATCAATCTGAATGTCAAGAAATTCGACCTGAAACGACTTACAATGGATAGGTTTGGGAGTGATCGAAGGTTGGATAATAAAACAGATTCCGAACTGATAGCAAAAGGCACACTAACCAAGGAAGCTAATCGATTGCAACCTACTAATCAGGACCAAATGTTTTCCTTAACGGTTGTTCATTCAACCGTCAAGCTAAGATTTTCACCACAAACCTGAAAATATGAAAATTGACGTTTTGTGAGAGGCTGGTCTTTCAGAAGCCTATCTGTCATTGTTGAGTTGTAGGAGATTTTAATAATAAATACTCCAGAGATTGTATCACTATAATTGATTACCATTCAGATTAAAGTGTGTTCTAGCGGTCTTCCAACAAACCAGGTATATAATGTTTTATTTATTATCATTGGGTGCCGCTTAAGTGTATATCACAGTTGCCAGCCACAGTGTCTAAGAAAAGTCCGGTCTTTTATACGCACTCACTAAGCATTTGAAACAGTATGAGTTTCATAACCGTACGAAAAAATTTCCTTTTTCTCTTAAGCATTTTGTTACCTAAGTTTTATCGTTAACGGTAGTGGACAATATTCGAATCCAGAAAAGTTAATCGCTTGTGAATTGCCATCACCCGCTAACGTCAATACCTCTCAATCATATTTAGGTACGATTAATTAATGCAGTAACTTTGTATCTGATTGGTATGTGTATTGTATCCCCAATGAACAATCTACATTCATGCAATTCTTAGTGGAACTGAACACCTCGATGTCAAACAGCTTTTGAGTTCATATAATCAACTGTAGCACCATCATCTTTGTTGACACATTGTGATTTATCACACAACATTGTTGTAGCAACAGATTCATCCGAATATAAAACAAGAGCCGTAATTCCGTACCGGTTCCGGGATGGATCACAGAAAGTTAGTGCTCATGCCTTTAGGTCAACAGCCGTCGTAGAATGGGATTATAACCAAACTGAAAAAGAAACATTAGCTTCAATGTTCGGTGTATGAATGATCCATGAAATGTTTCATGACAAAAACTGTTAATTCTGACCATTCATAAACTACCGTTAACCATTTATACTGTCAAAAAATTCATTCCAGTACACCTTGTCAACAGTCTTCAGATATGAGTTACCATTCTTCTAGGCTATAACTTTAATTTTGAGCACAGACTTTCATCAAAATTTGGATATATAGACTCATTGTTCCGTTTGATTATCGCCCAAAATATCACAGATGATGAATTAGCTAATGCATCCACTAACCTTGGAAAATAATTTTTGTCAGTGTTCACAGACATTGTTGTATGCGTAACTCGCACTGTAGACGTGATCAAAGATGTGTCCAGTATTTGGTGATAATATTGTCTACTTCAAATACTTTCCGAAACATAGACGGCCAAAGAACGCTTCTGAACAGCAACTACGAAAATTCTTCATAATATATGACTAGCTGTCAATCCTGGATGAATGTCTTCTGTGTAATGAAAGAATAGTAATCCCGTATTCATTTGATTCAAGATATTTTAGGCAGTTTCATGAAGCACATCTAAATTTGACTAGTATAAAATCAAGGGCGTGCGGATACAATCATTGGATACCTTACGGATTCATACTGCCTAGGTTACATTACGACAACAAACTTGGGCCAACACCAGTGATTCAGTTCTAACAGCCTAGTAGGAGATTCAACAGTGTATATGCAAATAAATTTAGAAGTCGACGTGGATTACGGAAACTGTTGCAAATAAATTGGGCTAGGTCGTTTATGAACTAAAAGTTAGAACAGATCGATCAAGCAGACATACTGGACAACTTTGCAAGAGGTGCAAACAAAGTAAAAACAAAAAATCAAACTGAATAATGAGGGAAACAGAACCTTAGAAGGTGTTCTGGAAAGCGCAACAAACCATACGACTACAGACACCAGACGCAGATGCCGTACGTTCCAGTCAACTATCTTAAATGAAATACTCCCACAGATGTCGACTTTCTACATAATGATTCCAGAAGTATCCTTGTGAGAAATTCTGTAATGTTCAACTTATTAGGGGCAAAATGTTTGAGACTGTAGTAGTAAACACATTAACAGTCTGTACTATCGATTGTACGTGCATTCTATCTGGTTGCGACTGACTTAAACTGATATAAATCGTCCTCTCACTGGCTTGCCATGCGTCTAACTGGGTGAGGCACGCATCACAGTCTTTAAGACATACGATAACTTGAAGCTCGGGCGTCTTTGTTTTTCCTGTTTCTCAGTCTATGTTAAAAAGACTTCATTGTTGCTTCCAAAATTATTGTAAAACGGCTTCTTATTTATGGATTGCAAACGACCCAGAAGAAAGAAGGGATGGTTCAGCATCTTCTGGAAAGTTTCAACTAATCTGTTTGGTGGTCTGGTTTCCATTCAGAGAGTTGGAGCTAATAACGGAACTTTGCAGCACTGCTTCTCAAATCTGACTTCGGAATTAAAATGTCAGATTAGAATTCACACGCGCAAGACGAATCTGTACACAAGACAGTCCTGTGGAGGAATTAGGGTTGATCAGGACTGTACTACAATCAAATAGTCACCCAAAAAGTTTTATAAAAAGACACAGTAGACCGAAACCGCCGTCCGAACCGGTGGTCACTGTTAGAAAGAAGATGGTTTATATAGAATTGCCTTCCAAAAGTGATTACAGTATGCATCAAACAACACTAAGACTGATCAATTCGATTAAACGAACATTCAACGCAGCCGAACTTTGTGTACTAGCTCGAACCCAAAAGTTGTCTGTGCCTTCAATCAAAGGAGATCAACTTGTCGGTGCCACCTCACACTGTATCTATCAATTTACATGTAACTACAAAGAAAGTTACACAGGCAGAACCGAGAGGTGTTTGATTTCCAGAGTGAAGGAACACTTGCCTAAATGGGTACAGAACTCAGTATTACCGAAGAACGGCAATGTTGTTGAAACACGTAAACAACCAGTGTCCGTATTCGCAACACATATCCTGACCAGTGGTCACGTCACCGATCTGGCTTGTGCATTCAGAATGTTATTACGTCACCCCAGTTCAAGATTCTTGCGGTTTGCTGAGGCTGTCGCAATCAATCGACTGAAGCCGGCCCTGTGTGTTCAAAAACAATTGTTCGCGAACTTGACCTTGCCCTGGACTCATTGACCTTTTCTAACACATCAATCGACTATCCACCCAACCCACCCACAAACTGTTCGATATAAAAGAAAAAACCGTTTCATGTTATTGCAAATTTGGTACTGATTAGTCAATACGAAATGCTTGCATCTACCAGTTTTCGTGTTTTAACGGTGTTGTTCAAATTAGAATTCGCCCATCTTAACACAGTCCAACTATGAGTTCAAACAACAACCAGATTGGACAAATAACTTCTTGTGTATCCATTCATCAATTTCGATGCTCGCAGTTGGATCGGTTTGTAATAGTTCAGTTGTAATATCCCTCTTTTCACGTATGAAGGTAATCTGAGTTCGAGTCCAATCTCCCAGAAGACCAGAGGTCTTTTATTCAGAGTTTTTCACAGTATTTCTCTCATCATTCGACCCAGTATTTCATGAATAAGCTCTGGTCGAAATTTTGATATCGGCTAAACTACTGGATACCTGTGGGTTCCCATGGGCCCTTTTTGGAAATACGCCAACGGTTACGGGAGGTTGGCTTCATCGTTTTTAAATATAAGCTACAGTGTTTTGCATGAAACGCTACACAAAATACCAGGCCAAAACAACCAGGGACTCATCCCATATTGTGGAAGGATACTTTCGTCAATGTGGAGATCATTTGTAAATACCATACTGTCTGTGGGCATTGGACATCAGAACAGTTGAATATCCTTTGGCGTTGTGTATACGGTCCGTCACGGTAATCTCAGTATCCTTACCACTTTTGGTCAACGTTTTTACAGTGTTGATTAGATCGATCCGGACCGTGCATGTAGAAGCAAAAAGTGACAACTTGCAGTGTGAACAGTTTTGTATTCGCAAAACAGACTGATATAATACAGGATCATAGGAATAATCAGAAACAGCTGTTTTATAGTATATGAATGATCAGCATTTGGTGTCACCCTGAAAAGATGTAACATCCTGTTCGTTCCTGAATTTCGATGCATTCGCAACCAACTGAACGGCACTCATATTCGATTACATCTTCTACATTCACGTAGACTGCTTAGTCGATTTCTTTCGTAACAAAGCTCTAAAATGGACCCTCGTCAATTATGCATTTCTATGTTATGCACGTTTATTAATGACTGTACATGTTTACGATTAATGTTCCTTGCAAATCCCAAATTAGGGTATAATGACTGTTTGCGTCTAGCCAGGAGATTGTATCGGTTTGGTTGCTCAGTAGCCAATACTTCTTTTGAATTGTAGTGTGCATACCATAGTTACTCGTTGAAATGTCACGTAATCACTGCCCAACTGACTCACAAACTACACTACTGGGGCAGAAAGCATCCAACTGTATGACTGAACACTTCGCTCCTAACTTGAAACAAATAGTCCCTTGATTAGCACACGACCACATGTGCAGGACCGTCTATTGCTGGCCCTGGACACATCACACAAGTCGAGCCAGTATTAGTTTAAACTGTCCGGACTCTTCAAAGTAACCTACCATCCACCTTACGGCGCTGATCTGTTCAGGTGATTTGCATAAATAGCGCTCGACTGTTTATTTTGTTGTGAGTTGTTCTTCACGTAAACCTGCAACGTCAGATACTGCCTGCTAATGCATAGAAGACTGTTTCTGGCGGATACTTACCGCAGTGCTGATCTTTTGGTCTGAGGTGTACAACTTTTGTTCATTGCTTTCTACGGTAGTTTTCATGAGATGCACCAATATATTCAAAAACCTCAGATGTCATCTAGATGATTAAATCCATTTCATTAAAGGCCAAACTTCTATCCTGTCCAGAATCTTTTACTTGCAATTCTCCAGGCAGAGAAGAACATAAAGTGACTACAGTTAATCTAGGTTCAGAACATTTCAGTCTAAGAGCGTTAATCACCGGGATAGTTTCGAGCTTTTGGTCTACGAAAGTGACCAATTCTAACCGAATGCAATTCAACGTTTGTATTGTGCGATGCTTCCATTCAACTGCCATATTAAATTGACGTGTACTTATGGAAGAGAAATTGTTGGTCTCATTAAACCCTTTTTGGGTGTAAAATCTGCTCTCTACTAAAAGATGTAAGATTTATTTCTTATTCATCAAATTAGATTGACCTATGTAGAAATATCAAATTTATAACAACTGAGAGATATACCGATGCTACAGACGGATATCTACCCTGTCTTCATGTGATGGCTCCACAGAACTCTATACGACCTATACCCCGTGATTATTTACTTTACTGTAGCATGCATTCTTCCCAGCTGTTTGCGCTACTTTCTTATAATTTCGTCCAAACTTTCGACGAAAAACAATCCACCCTTGGTACAATCACTCAAACACATTTGCAAATGCAAAATCTTTTTACGTACAATGTGTAACGTTTTGATTTTATTCAAGAAATTTAATATGAAAAAGTGCATCTGCCTTTAGCCAACTCCTTTCCTGTAATGTGCCTGAATCAAATTCCACTTGTGTACGCTTCATTAAGTCAATATTCTTTTTCGTATGTAAGAAGTTTGACTACTGCAATTGTACATTTATACACTCTGTACACTAATCAGGGACCTGAAGTTTCCTCGACATGATCTATATCGAAGTGTAAACCTCAGACGGATGGTAAACGAGCAATAGCTGTTAGGATTTGGCTAACTTTTCAAGTAATTTCTCGTAACCTTTAGCCAACACTGTCAATCGGAGGCCTCACCGGGACCGAATGTACAAGCGCATTCTGCTTTCGTTACGTGGTGAGTTGGTTGTCTGACGCTCATATCCCTCGAACACAGCTGTGATGTGTCATCATTAGAAGTGAACATATGCAATACGTTCTAACGGTCAATGAGCTTCATAGATCATGTTCGTTTATAACAAGACTTGATCCCATGTTCGGACCACCCAAGTGATAAGACTGCATACGTTGGACTAGAAGTATAGGCTGAGGTCAACGGCAAGGCCATTGTTCATTGGACGGCTATGAACAGCTGATTAGAAACATCTAGAAAAAGCAGGTTACGAAGGACGACTAATGAATATAACAGTTATTTCTACCGGCTAAAAGTAGTTGACATCAGTTAGCAGTCGGTGACTGCATGATTGAAACTATTGCAAAAAGCCTAGACACAACAGCAGAATCATTAGCAAGGATGAAGCGGTTTGAATACGGAGGTCATCCGATGTCTATACACACGATGAGTAACGAAACCCAAATTTATTTACAGCGAGGCGAGAGGCAGAGTTAGTAATGAGAGACGATTTGAACGCCTGCAAAATGATGTACCGATCGATCAGAGCATTGTCATTTTGTCTTATCCTATCACTTCGGCTGCAGAATATTGGGAATGAACATTCTTGAAGAAATCCATTTTAGCTACAGCCTTTGTCGATATCAGCAGGAAAGACCGAGACCTATCCTTCAGTTCCTCTTGCATGGGTTACACCATCATTTCTTTCCGTCTCTGGAATGCGTACACCATAACTGGACTGTTCACTGTACCTTCATCACTCAACATTTCGAGGGGGAATATCGACTAATCGATCCGCTTTTCACAAGTCAATCACTCAGGAAATTCTTGGCGTATGCCAGCGAGCATGCAGGAAGCGAGTGTGGTGTGTTCAGGCAAGTGACCCAATGAGGGTCACAGAGGTAGGATAATAAGAGTTCGTGAATGAATGAATGAATGAGTGAAACTCATTCAAGTTCAAGCAAACAACAATTTCCATAGCAATAACAGCTCGGGCTAGTCACTCCGGATGATTGGTTACCTAAACAGTACACGGTCATAAATATGCCACACGTCTGGGTGACGTTAGTGTACTTCGCCTGCATCTACTACCGGTATAAGCAAACCGCCACATAAACACTCTCATCCGAATTTGGTTCAGCCATGTACAGTACTACTGGATTATGTACCTTCCCAGAATAGTTGAACAACCAAATTTTAGCTGTGGCAAAGTGGCCCCTACACAATATGATCGTGACGAATGATAAGGTAAAGATATGTCCTGCGTGAGAAGAAATTAGACAGAATAGTAGCTAAAATAACGAACGATCACGATGGGCATTATAGCAGGCTTAATACCACTTGCATGTGATTATAGCTTTTAACACTCTTATGAGGGGTTAGGCCACCCAAATTCGAACAGATGCCCTGCACCTGGATTATATTCACTAAGGCAACTGGTCAATTGCTCCGAATTTGTTAGGGCTGTTCATGAGACCCAACAAGGTCGATGCAGTTACTTAATACTTCATTGATAGTTACTGATATTAACGATTTGAGAAGATCTCTCTCCTCTCCCATTGCATCTCTAAAACTGATCGCTAGTTGCCAGGCTAACCATAAATAATCGATCGATATCAATCCTGGATCAAAAGAAGTACAACAGTTAAAGGTAGCAACCTGCATGTCTTCCTGCCATCTCAGTAGTAGATACTTTGTGGCGTACCATAGTGACGTTTGCTTATTGGTTTTGAGTGAGACTCCCCAACGTGTGTAGTGTTGTTATATTTCGGCCATACCAAAACAGTCGCCTATCACTTCACTGGTTGTTGCTGGAACTGACCGGTTTCAAATCTCATGAGAGTTACGGTAAACAAACTCCGGAAATAGACTGTGTTACACTCTCAGGCATTTAGTACAGCTCCTTAGTAATACGCATCTTCGTCTTGAACTGAAGTTGAACTATGGCATGGGTTGACTACAGATATAGATGAGACCAACCCACTTCGTTGGAACGATCAGCCACACCAATTCTCTGATTTATGGTTAGCTTCATAACTAGATTGGCTAGCTGGTTATCCTGTCGATGCCATAGATAACCTCATAATTGGGGCTTCCCGATCAGTTTGTGATCAAGAACCGCAGTTAAAGCACTTAACCGTGGAACAGCATCTTCTAAGCTGTCGATGAATTGACAAGTTCCACGCCATAACTACCCAGTCGCTTATACTTTTAAAATCAGCCTCACTTTCGACTGTAACTTGTAGCATTCGGTTACTCAGACCTCCGTGAGAATAAGTCCAGAGACCACTGTCGGTTGCTACTCAGGCTCGATTTAAAGTAAAAACCTAACAGTGGTCGGAAAAAACAGCCGAGAGGTCTGATTAATATGGAGATATGCCTCACTAAACTCTCAGCGTGAACAAGCTATTGAAATACTCAAAGTCACAAGTGTTAATGGTATAAAACTGACGCGGATTCTGACTGGCTGTCGAAGTGATAGCTGTAAACTACTCAGCTGAATAATGTGGTTTCCACTGAGTTGCTCATGAATTGCTGAATAGAGGTCAGAACTGTGGCGATTTAACAATACGACATAACTGAACATTGAACGAAAGATCCGTGCAGCAGCACGAAGCTATTTAAGGGACAGAAGAATGAGCAGATCGACTTGCAAAAATTTGCATTGGGTCAAACAGTCAAGTCATACAGTCTGGACGGTGTGGTGTGTTTGTTATAACAAATACGAGACACACAACAGCCTCCTCTTCACCAGATGTATCATGAAACCACTCAATACACTATGAGTTCGGAAAGTCCCGGGCGCATTCACACCCAGTAGGACGCCTGAGGTGAACAGATAGCTATGCATCTGTAATCATGCAGGGAATCACCGAAACGGATGGTATGGGATACATGCAGATATGCACATACATCAAGTACCCTAAGCCTGCAAATCACCTGCCAATTGAAGCAGCCATTTCGACCGACTGTCAGTGACTGTCTTATTACATTGGAAGGTTAACTTATTACACTGCCTTTACTGACGATCTGGAACACTGGTGATCTGTCCGCACCACACTCCAGTCACGATAGTGGGCAGCCGCACGTTCAGTTTTTCGGCTAAACACCTACCTCAAATGATCTTATCGGATTGCGCAGGCTTGTTTTCACACCTAATACTAGTGTGCCAGTCGGGGGCTGTTTACGAAAGTACATCATAGGGACTCGTTTATTTTGGATTGTCCTTCAGTTCACCCATCGGATGCCTGAGCAAATGCTTCAGTTCCATAGCGGATGTTTTCTAGGCAAAAAAGCAACCAACCTTTAAGAATCCCCGATACAAAATCTGTGAGACCAAGTGGCGCCAAGTGAAATTTTCATGAGTAATAGTTTTGGTCTCCACTCTGTTTTTTTATATATCTTGATATAGATTGAACATCATCCACAATTGATCGCAGTTGTTGCATTCCCATAAACTTTACAGTCGGTTCCTTTCGAAAAGAATCACTAGACTCGAGTTTCGCTCTCATTAGAGTTCGTCAGTGGTACATATCCTTGCCGCTGTCGGGACTAGAACTCCAGCCATGCTTTCATGATACAAAGTCTATGAGAAGACGACAACTGCGTTCAGTTGTAGGTGATGTTCAATCTATATGAAAACCGAATTCTCAACTACTCATTATATACCCTGGTCAACAGATATGAGGCGGCCAATCAGTACTTAGGTTCAGACGCAATTAAAATCACTGTACCCCCTACGTCACAAGTGCATGTCGTATTCAGCGGCATACAGTAGTACCGATTGGTTAACTGTTAAATACAGTTTGATTTTGGCGACCTCGAAATTCGCAACCATAATCCGACACCTATTACTTAGAATTGACATTAAACACGAATTTCACACGTTTTATGCGCTGAGTTTTAGAACGAATAACTCAGCTGTGGTTAAACAGTTTCACGCAACGAACTGACGCTACCTTTGCCACTTTGCCAGCCGGATACACGTGATGTTGTGCCATTTACAGTGGAATTGGGATATTTTGATGCTACAGATTCCTAGGAATGATTTCCAGGGTCTTTCTGCTTTTGGTAGTGTTGCTCTTTAAAGGAGCTACTGGGAGATCTGGAAAATTAAAAAACGTTTGACACGAAGTCCGAAAAATGTGTTGCGCAAGTAAATTTTCAGTAGACAGTTAAGCTGATGTTTTCATAAAGTTTTAGTCTGTGATCTGATACTGACATGACTTTGTCCACTGATCAGTGCCGGGTTCGTATTACCAAACTTTCTGGTATATCAGTTCCACTTCGGGACTCGGAAAGACCAACACCACCACTAAGCACCTACTATGCTTTTTTCTGGTGAAGTTAATCCGTAAGTCCCGCTTGTAGTAGATCCATCCCTGTGTTGTAACTGAATCTACGGCCTACGAATGCGTAAACGGAATAACGGTCAATGAAACGGCTGATTGAGAGCACGACGTATAACGGTAATGAACAACGGAGTACGGAATATACGCTGTCATTTGGTCTCTTCCCATCTAACCCATCCACCCGAGGCTACGGCATGAACACAGAAAATATATTGGTTTTCAAACAGAGCTTCTTTCTGTCCTTCAGCTCGAAGACAACCTGGTCAAAAACCCGTTCGTATTTATGGGGTTTGCGAATAGCAACAAAGCAAAGCGAAAAAGAATGGAACAGACGAAAGTCCAGACAGTTCAAGGTAGGCGTGCAGCCAGGATGACAGCAACCGTTGTCACAACAGCTTAGGACGATCGTGGAGATCGAAGTAGTACACTACCACAGCAACGGTGAAGGTTGCTGACAGTGTAATTTGCTTGTCTTGTTGTCGCACCTTATTTTCGTGGAACTGGCGACTTCCTGACACTTTATATAGGCATTTTGCCTACTTTTTCCATCATCACATGTAATTCACTCACTTTTTTACAAGCACACACAGCACATGATCATTTTTGAGTAATAACCACACAACTCCGAAGCATGTTTTCTGTTTTTGACTGATGTTTTGGAATTTTGAATGTCGCATGCTGAAATACAAATCAAGTAAAGGCTTATCTGTTTTTTGAACACTCAGTCATTGATTTTTTTAATTTTTACTTAGAAGTGGTGAGGAAATTTTGACATTATTTTTAAAAACGTACTTGTACGCAAAACAAAATTCGGCTGTTAAATCCAAACAAGTTATTCGGTTTATGCTTGTGGGAAATAATGGTAGATCTAGCAATTCGAGTTAAGAGTTTGGTTGTTCAACGTTCAGTTTTCATTAGTTGTTTCAGGCGTTATCCATGAGGATCTTATTATATGGGGTATCTCTAAAATAACTGTCTATTAACCTGAAGTTTTTAAATCATCTACTTATATGTTACTACCTTTTCTTGTAAGACGGCGTCAAGAGTTGCTCGTATATTACTGAGAGCATCCACAGTTGGATGCCCGAGTTGGAACTCATAAAGTATCAGGATTCAAAAACCATGCTGAACCGTATGCGTTTACTAAAGTTAATCATATCAGAAAGGTAACTAGGAATTTGTCGTGTAAAAGTCCAAATAAATAATGTCAGAATGAACATGTTGTGTAAACCACTCAGAAATTTTTCTGTGGCAGAACACTTTGAAGTAGTAGACCAAGTTGCTGAAAAATTGCTGGAACTTTTCAAATAACTCGGCAAATTGGTGTAAACTGATATAAGCTCCAGTTCCCGGTAAACTGCATCTTCATTCCAACGAACGGCGTCTTAAAAATGTGCCAAGCTGACCTATCATATGTTACCGTGGACTATCGACAGAACCACCATCGCCTCTTTGGCTATACGATCACGGAATCTTACATAAGTAAGCCGTTATCCACCATAGATTTACAGGCAAGTTAAACCAAACTGGTAATATAATTTCCCTAGCTGGTAGACTGTTGTGCACTTATCCTCTACAGAACGAACCGCCCGTTATATACTTCGACTGTGATTACTCACAGCGCACTTTCACTATCATAGTAGACATGGTGAACTCTCGAGCTTTTAAAAAACATTTGACCTGCTAGCATGGACCTTAATAGTTCGATGGTTTTGATCAACTTGTAATGGAACGTTCTCAGAAATTCGATATTGAAAAATTTCGCAACCACGCAATACATGAAGCTGTCCTCTTGCGTACTAACCTTATATAATGTGGTTGAATTCAGAATGCTGAAGATAGAATATGAGCATAACACTGAAAAATAGCGAGGAGTTTAAATGAGACAAACTGAACTTCACTCACAAACGATTGGAGCCCTCACATGTGCATAGATTATTCGGCCAACCTGTTTCAAATGGAACTAACAGAACGGTTATTATGTTCTCTCCCGAAGTGATCGGATAATCCAAGCTTCCCTCGGAATCAGGTGTGGCTGAGCGTTTAAGTGTGGTAATTCAGTCGTGCCTTGTCTAAGGCGGTGGTCAACATGGTTGCCATAAGAAAATGAACAATGTCAAACTCCCACTCGTGGTAAGTAGATGCATTACTGGTAAGCTTTAAAAAAAATTCACTTGTGCCCAGCTATTTGTTCTGAGGGGAGCCGGTTAGAAAGTTTATGTGAATGCGAGAATTCCCATCATTTCTACGTCACGTGCAGTTTACATGAATGTAAAACGATATATATTTAAAGAAGCAAGCTGTAACACACAACAAGTAATTGCATAAATATAGCTTAAAAAGCTGTAATAATAATATTTGGTGATTACAACAAACTGCAGTGAAAGCGCAACTAAGCCAATATGACGCGTTAATTATGTGCTAATTTAAGTTCACGAAATATTCTGCGTCTCACTTTCCACATTTCCTCGATTACATCTCTGAATCGTAATCAATCAGAGCTGAAAAACTGTATGCCTGAAAAGTGAAGGTGTTTCTACCTCTCTTACGACCAGTGTAATGTAGTATTTCATGCAAATAACCACTTGTAGTGTCTTACTGTTTGTGTGTGCAGACAGCCCGTGCACGTCTGCACAGTGCACATGTTTGTGTAATTCGCCAGTCACAGCGTTCGAATACGTATTTGTTTACGCCTGTATGGACAGGGTCGTGTGATCCTTCTTGATCAGATGATTACCCTTTCGTTTGCGTATATCTGTGTTGGTATCAGCGTGTAGTCCACCGTCATGTACTAGGGTCCTGCTTTCTGAAACTCGCACCTTCAGTACACAGCCGGTTGCTTGGTGTGGATGACCGTTTCTGTGATACAACACAACACATCATTGTGCTACCTGTTTAAGTAAGTTGTGAACACCGCTCACTGAGTCCCCAATCCATGGTTGTACGTCTGGCATGCTTATTGTAAGTACTCCTCCTTCGGTGTTCATTTTCAGTGTTCGCCCCGGCAGACTACATATTACATATATATAATTGAAAAATCTTTACTGGATGTTCACCGCCGCTACCAGGTTACATCGGAGTGCACACGAGACCGACACCATTATCAGCAGTCTGACTTACAAATTACTAATATAACCGAACACGTCTATATCTCCACTTCTTCAAAGAATACAAAACTGGCCCTGTCTCAAACACAAGGCCGTACTGCTTCCATGGCAATAACATAGACCAAATTACACAGAAGCACTGTAAACAATAATTTTTCAAACATGCAGATACTCAGACGAATAATGTAACACCAGCCTCCTGTTATGGTGGTTGTAAACATGCACACTATCTTAATGGAAATGAAATATAAGCTTCTAGAGAGAACATGCCAAACAGTTACATGCTGTTGCTAATGGCGTGGATAGTATAAAAACTGCAGTGCAGCAGATGAAGTAAAAGACAAGGATGTGGAAGCGTGTTAAACTTCACGCATTTATCTTCAAAAACTAGTCTTAGAACGGCTTCTTTGTGTCTTGGAATGTGCACTGCCTCTGGTCAACGAGGACATTACTCCGCTAAAGAGCTTTTCATTTCTCAATATTCCTTCTCAAGGAGGATTATGCTACCAATTTTCAACTCAACACACGCTGAGACACAAAAGTTTTCTTTAACCTTTTGCTCTGTTCCAAGTGTTACCTTCAAGACACGATGGGATAGACCAATAGTATTGGTGCATAAGCCAAAAAATAAAATTACGGTAATAAACGTCGTGATCTCCTTGAGATCATAGATATCTACTGTAGCATCACGGGACATGAAGAAAGTGGCCTTTTCAGGGTAATGATCCTTCTTGCCGGGAATATTCTAAGGGTGGACCACCGTGTTTCTCAGTCAGTTCAAAGTGAGGAGGTTAATGATTCTAACCTTCTCGGGGACCAACGGTGATATACGATGGCTAGACAGAACAGGCAAGTAAAAAAGGGTTCAAAATCGGAACGGTTTCTGGATAGGTCATTCTCGTTTATTTCAAACCAACGATTCTGTCATCACCACGAACAACAATGACCAGTCAGACATCCAAACAAAAGGTTTCTCAGTAATGCACACAATCCCAGCTGTTCAGTGGATTATAAGCTGCACTAGAAAGGATCGAGGTTGAATCGCGGTCTTTTCTGATCAGATACGCAGAGTAGCAAATATACGTGCGTGGATTTCTCAGGAAAGCAACTTTAGCAGTTTGATGCTTAATACAGTGACTTTCTTGTTGTATGATTCCGCAAATTAAAGTGGCAGCATTTTGAGGTTTGGGTTTATCTGCTTGTTTTATGGTCTCATACAGAATGTTTGATAGGCTTTTTCTTCCATAATCCGCTGGTGTTCACAAACTTTCTTCATAAAACAGCATACAACAAAGACGAATGATCTATGCAACATGTGTTCATAACGCTACTTGAAACCAACTAGCCAAAAACATGCAAACATTCGGACTCGTTAAAAAAATAGGTGGGTGTGTCCAAGGTGTGATTTTCGTTTCAGTAGCGTCACGTTTGTTTTGTTAACTACCACGGGATGATGATCTTTAACGAGGCCAACGAAGGTAGTGGCCGCGGTGGGTAATCATATGATCTTGACCAAGATTTTGTGTAGAAGCTGAAAACGCGCCTATGATGTGGAAACTCATATCCATCTATACTGCGATATCGTCACCGTATAAGGCCACACCCACAGCCAGATCACGGGTTGGTCACCTGCCCGATGAACAAGTGTGTAGGGATAGTTAAGCGTTATGCAGTGACCATAAATAAATAGGCACTGGTTGATATGACTTCGTTCGTGTGCACAAGGCAATCTACAGCAAAGATAACCACGGATTGAGATTGATGCATAAATGGATCAGTAAGTGATTGTCGGTAGTTAAAAATTCATGCCTTGCGTAGTGATTTATCGTAGGAATAATTATTGTTTCGTAACTATACATGATTTATCGTTACAGTATAACTGCACTAGTTAGCTAATTTGTGTGAAACTCGGAATGAAAACTGATAGATCACTTTTTGTTACCACATACCGACTCCTTTCGTTGCTGGTACAAATTATTATCGTGAAGGTCTTAGACCACAAAGACGTTTTATTCCGGTGAACTCGATAATGTCTGCTACTGTGCTGACGGCTTAAAGTGATAAACTGTCTTGGAACACGTTTGTCAGCAGATATCCAGTTACGCACAGTTCACACTTCAAATCGAAATTTCCACGCAAGTTTAGAATGAAGGTGACAAATGAACTATTATGAAGATGAGTAACATAGCATTATTCGGAGTATATAATTTGCATTATTATCCTGCGTAGACGTCCCGTTTCATCTAGTGAATTCCTGTCGTTCAATAGTGAATATGATTATTTTTCAAAACGACAGCGAAGCAGCCACAATCAGGTAGGTCAAACTCAATGGCTGAATGTTTAAGAGGCAAACTCAAACCCCAAATATCCTAGTCACATCTGCTTTGGTCGAAGCAGTCTCCATGCTACTTAGCGCACCATGTGACAACGCACTTTATTCCTAAGCACTGACTAGCAAAATGCATACCAGAAACAAATCTTTCTGTTATTAGTTAAGCCGGAAATTTTCCTCTGGCCTATTAGGTGATGTTAGTATCATGTAAGGGGCTCAAAACTGTATGCATTCTTCATCGGTATGCATGCTTTTAGAGAAGTCGCTGACGATTCACTATCCTATTCCACATACTAGGCTGACATTATGAACCAATAAGATTCTTAGTCAGTGCGAACTATCAGAAATAGTTTACTTTAAGTAAAGACAGACACCAGGGAAAAACTGTTTACGAACGATTGGGGTGTGCATGAAACGTAGATAGAAAACAACTCATGTAACCCCATTTATCATACGTTGTTTTATTTCAGCGGATTTGCTTGTCTTTGTATAACTTCCAGTTGTACCCAGTCATCAATACCTGGTCTGAAAAAATACTTATCAGCTCATAACTGAAGTTTTTCATTTGAATGAAAGGTGGACCGCTCATTTGCGGATATTCTATTTTATTGAGATATCTAGGAATTAACATGGGAGTTCTGAATGCAGTGAATATTTGATTGTCACCCCAAATCTGAGGACATATTTAGGGTGAGGATTTCAGCAGTTACTTAACTGTACGACGCATGCAATAACAGAAGGTGAATTTAGCGAACAACAGGCGTCCTGAACCAATGGCGTTTATGTGATTAAATTGTCTAGAGTACAAGCTGAATACACCCCCTACTCGTCTGCAAGGTGCACTATGTCAGAATGCATGTGTTTATATTACCGGTACTGCTACAATTGTGACGAACGTCAACGAGACATGAAGACAAACAAGAGATTTCGTTCACTGAGCGAGTAAACGCTGGTCGTGACGTTCACTTAATGCTGTCGTCATCTCTAAGCCACTAAGAAAAAAAAGAGAATGCTTATAGGAATATCTGTATAATATTTGCAGTTTACCGCAGTTGTTCGTTTTCTCTGATGGCTTTGCCGCATTGACGTGTCTGCGCGGGTCATTGAGCTAAGACATTCAGTAGATCGGAACCTTTTCTTTCAGTTGAATAAGAACAAAGATCTGAAGTTCACTCATTGGTTAAAGTACATCAGTAGTGTGTATCGGTGCCATAATTTGGTCATATATTTCAGTGGGAGGGCACTGACATCAAACTATGCATCACTGACTCAAAGAAATTCATTGTTCTTTCAAAAGCACAGTTGAGTAGTGTTCAGTTTGTTCGATCGTCTTGAAAGCAAAAGGAACTCTGTTCACTAGGTCCAATATTTATACAGTTTGCATCAGGTTAAAATTACCGATCCTATTAGGTCTTCTAAATGGTGAATATTTTTAAAAAAAATGGCTGATGATTAGATAGTAAAGTGTGGACACTATTCACATCCATTAGCAAGTGCATTTCATTGCTGCAATCTGAGGATAAACTTTGGACAGATTTTGCATGCTGACTACAGCCAGTCAGTATAATACATGCTTTTATGTTCAGATGATTTTAAACTCCGTTAGCCCTGTTTTCATGCAATCTTGTAGTTTATTTGTCCACAAGCTCGATTTCATCCTAGGTTTGAATAAAATCACCATCGCCAACCGTTTGGTAGAATTATAAATAAGTACTCCAGTGAGAAAGCGATGTGCAAATTGTAGCATTTCATATCGCTGATTAATCCTCAGTATACACAGAACCATTGAAGTTCCACGCAGTTTGTGTCCGACAGTAATAAATCTTATATGAAAAATATTACAAAGTTCCTCATTAAGGCTGTTGAGCATAAATATTTCATCCGACAAAGATTACTTCTTCTGTGTTCTTTAGCATGGCAATTATCAAACATTAATACATAAGTTCATTTCACATACTTTCGTCAATCACGAATCTCAAAGTAGCATAAAAACAGAAGGCAAAAGATTTTAATGAAGTGACTAAATGCACAAATCTAGCTAGGTCGTTAGTAGTACTCACAGTTCCATCCACATCGAGTGATGAATGATAGCTAATTGTCTTTCACCGTATAGAATTGGCTACATATGTCTAATCAATAAAGCTTCGATATATACGAGAAGTTGTGAACTGTGAGCAATCATTAAGACTGTCGTGGCGGTGGGTGAGGCGAATGGTTCTCTTGTGAGTGTTACTCAATAGCGGATGAGCCAGTGCACATCCCAGTCACTTTGGGATATCCTTCATAGCCGCGGTTTAATTCATTTTTCTGTTGTATCAATGTGTATGTTAGAATCAATTTAGTCGTTTATGAAGATGTAACCAGTGTATCCGTACTACATGAACATTTCAACGTGATACTAATAGTCTCTTTAAAATTGTTCATCAGATTGCCATCTCTAGAACAGACTTCGACGTAGACAAGTTTTTCAGAAACTCTCACAAACGCATTTTCCGCAACAGTAAAAATACTCATTTTCGGAGCAAAACTAACAGGAAAAGTGTTAGCACAAAGTGTATCATACAACAACGTTTTCATAGCCTGCTATCTATTTTCAGAGTATATTTCTTGCGCTGTGTAAGACAGCTTAATAGTGACCAGTGTACTAGTGTAGTAGTAACTAGTTACCTTCTAAATGCAGTAGAAGTGAAACTGATAAACTTCATATATTGTCCTGTTCGGGTTTGCGTGTGATACGCTAAACGTTCAATGGATCCATATGAACAGTGTCCAATCAATATGTGGTGCAACCTCCAACTGCTCTGTATGCAAAGGAAGTGTTTTTTAGTTAGCGAAATCCCGGGCGCCCTCCAGCAACTAAATGGGGTGGAGATGATATTTTAAAACTTGTCAAATAAACTAGGGTTGTTGTTATGAATCGTTAAGAGTACAATCACACGACACAAGAAATTCTTGCGGATTCTAACAGATTCAGATCTGAAACGTAACTAGACCTTGATGTGGTGTAACGGCTTGCTCATCTCGATGACCTATTAGGCTAAACTGGACGGTGTGGCCACCACACAGACAAAGTCATTCATACCAGGCAGGCCAATAGGTAGAGGTCTGATGAACCAGTCTCCTGGTCCTCCAGGTTGGGGGTTGGAAGGAGGTTGGCATCTTTTTCCGGAAAATTTATCAGTTCTGGTATACTGCCACCCACCCACTGCCTTGCGGTATAGGCTTTTTAGCCAAAGGCTTTGGTTGCGAACCCTAATCGTTCTCCTGTCTAGGTCTGGGCGTCCTGGCAGTATCTCAGCCCACACACAATCATGAATAGTCACAGCACAAATAGCTGTCTCGCTGTATAAACCGAGTCGCCCTATCTGCTGCATACAGCAGGGTGGATAGGCGAAAACATGCTACCGCTGACCCATTCCCCACTGTCCTATCAAATTTAGCTCTCTAGTCCCTCCCAACCTCTATGTCTGATAATTACTCTACAGGTCCCATAACACATGTAGCTAACCGCAGTAACACTGAGCCGGTAAGTTCCGTCTCTTGCCGTTCAGCCTCATGCCTCCCACGCCCCTTGCTTAAACCTAGAATGCGAATTAATATAGGTGCCTTCAACGTTCACAATCTGTAACAGATAAGCCAGCAGGTCACTTCCGCACGAACGTTAGACTCGTTGCATGTCGATATCTGCTGTATCTCGGAAACTAGAATCCAGGACAGTAGTCAGCGTATGGAACGAACTAACTATGGAACTAACAACACCCACATTGTCTACCCGATACTGGTTATACACTTCGGGTGACTACACAGCCGCTGTTACAGGTCAGGCTGGAGTAGGTATATTCTTCAGCACGACGGCCGCAGCCGCATTAGTAGATTGGATACCTGCTAACAGTAGACTCTGTGCCATCCGCCTGGCAGGTTCACTTAAGATCAGCTCTAGACGCAAAACTTTCAGAAATTTATTCATTGTGTCTGCTTACGCTCCTACTGACTGTAGTAACATCAGTGTCAACAACGCGTTTTACTCGGATCTGGCCGTTCTCCCTCGGTCGACAAGTGGCTCTGATATAGTCGTTCTGGCTCCAGATATGAATGCCCAGGTCGGTCTCCCTGATGTGACCGAATCTCATCTAGGTGGCAGGTTTGGGATAGCGTCACATCGGTCAGATAATTGGCGGCGGATGTTGCAGTTGTGTTCTGAGCATGAACTATTTTTAGCCAGCACTTGTTTTAGGCATCGTGCGCGTCAATGCTACACTTGGCGCCCTCCTTCTCCGAATAAGGCCTGATCTCAGATAGACCATTTAGCCGCTAGTTACAGGCGGCGGGGTTCTACTCAAGACTGTCGTTCTTATTGGGGCACAAGCTTGGATTCGGACCATCCGTTGGCGTGTTATCGTTTTGTTCTCGCCTTTGCAAGGCAACGACCCTATCAACAGCGACGATTAGCTGTTGAGAAACTAGCTTTACCATTGGTAAGGCAAAAGTACCAAACCAGCTTAGAAAACTGCCTTAGTGGTGTCCACTCCAAAGATCATAATAACTGTTGATCTCAAATTTCACAGGCTCACATTTCACAGTCTAGAAGAGACTTCCGTAGAAAACTGAAACATAGTCTAAAGGCTGATCGTGAGGCTTGGTCGGTGGAAAAAGTTAAGGAAATGGAAACCGTCTTTTCATCAGAGAACACCGGCAAGTTCTTTAAGTTGATCCGTGTCACTGACCCCAGGCGACCGTTTGTCAGTGAAGCTATCAGCGAGGCAGACGGCACACTAATCTGTAAGTCCAGAAAGTTATGGCGTTGGGCGGAACCATTTGAGGGTCAATTCAGCTAGCCTTCTGGTTCTATTGTGTTCCCGCGAACGTGTGTTGTAGAACTCTAGTCGGTACATTTGGAACCATCCACCGAAACTGAGGTTCGCGGTTGCATCTCGGCTCTCAGTTGTAATATGGCTGCGGGTCCAAGTGATCTCATGCCAGCACTTCTCAAAAAGGGTGGAAAGGCGTTAGTAGAGGCCTTGACTCAGTTGTTTCAACTTGTGTGGTCAACAGAGACCAACCTTCCGTGTTGGGGTCAGGCGATAATAGTTCCTATATTCAAGAAAGGAGGCCGGGGCTGTTGTGAAAACCACAGGGGGATTAGTTTGGCTCGTCATTTCTAGGGTTTTGGGATCCATTATACTCCGTCCACTCACTGCAGTTCGGGAGTTAAACATTAAAGAATAACAGGCAGGATTTCACCCTGGGCGGAGTTGAATAGATCACATTTTTACTATTCGTCAAACTCTGGAGCAGCGTCACGTGTACCGCCGACCAACAATCGCCGTATTTCTTGACTGTAGAAGTGCGTTCGATTCAGTGGATCAATCTACACTTTTAGAGTCACTTAAACGCAGTGGTGTACCGACCAAGTATGTGAACATACTGTCGGCGCTTTACTCATACTTCGGCTGAAGTTAGGGTTTACGGTGAAATTTGAGCACCAAGAGCGGCGTTCGTCAAGGCTGTCCCCTTTCACCATTTTTGTCCAATTTCGTCACAGACGACATAATGGAGGATTGTCTGCGGCAGTCACAAGATGCTGGCGTGGACCTCCTACCTGGTGGAAGGCTGACTAATCTTAATTATGCTGACGATAAGGTATTGCTGTTTGACAACTTTCAAACAGCGCAAGCAACGCTAAATGCAACTTCATGTTCTGCTAAGTACTTCAGAATGCGCTTTGCAACCTCAAAATGCAGTGTTTCTATGAGATTACTGTGATTACGCACATTTAATGTTAGATAATGAAATCATGGAGGTTGTTGATCAGTATCTATACATGGGATGCTGCATCAGCGGCGGCGACGGAGGTGTAGAGAACGAAATAGAGGCGCGTTTCTCCAAGACTAGGGTGATGTTCGCTAGTCCAAGGCGCCCATGGCGACAGACAGGTATTTTCTGAGGCTTCAGGGTCGCGTATATCAGACAACAGTGAGGGCTGTATTACTTTACGGCAGCGAAACATGGCCGATCAGAGTAGAGGAAGTGAACCATCTTCAAGTGTTTAACCACCGATGTCTGCGTTCAATCGCTCGTATCGGGTGGCACCAGCGAGTGAGTAACGAGGAGGTTAGGAATCGAGTGTTTATCACTGACTGTCAAACGAGTTATTTCGTTCAGTCCTTACACTTACACAAATTTAGGTAGTTAGGTCATGTACTAAGGATGCCAGCTAGTCGTTTGCCACACCGACCATTGTTTGCCGACGCTGCGGTCGATTGGCGCAAGGTGCGAGGAGGACAGATGATAACTTGGCGTAGACAAATAAGATCGTTCACGAAGGAATTGGCTACTTTAGATTGGGTTCGTCTCCCGGGTCAGTGGCTTGAGACTTTAGGTGAGATGGCGGCTAACCGAGCTCAGTGGTGTGAATGTTGTCGTTGTTTGACCGAGTTGTCTGTGAAGTGAGTGCACTTAATGACGCGGGACAGTGAAAGCCGTGAGGAAGCTGTCTTGCTGATGATGCCTTACTTTCAGTTACAGTTCGGTTGTTTGTTTGCAAGGTGTAGGCATCTTTGATGTTGTGTTTAAATATGAACGTAGCTATTTTTAGTGATCGGGTCCCCTTCCCCTCCCTTTCTTCTTTTTTTCTCTTCCCACGTAGGTTTTTTTCCTCCGTGGTTATGTGACAGTTAAGCATCAATGTGAACCACTGATGTATTGCTGTCCAAGAGTAATCACAACACCAGACCTACAAATAAACTAGATAATATGTTGTCAGTATGAACATTGATACGCAATGAGCTATATACATATATTTGGTGCACGGACCCACTGGAAATGTAGGTACTTTATCTGTGAGCACCACGTGAGTATCATTTTCAGCCATTTCATTTAAATCCGGTTGTTTTCTGTTTTCATGCTAGTCTCAGGATTACGATCAGCGAGAGTGTGCGACACAAACTTACATGGAAAGCTGTGTCTTTTGACTAACGTCTTTAATTAGTTCATAGGGAATCAGCGTTTAAAATACCAATGGATAGTCATAAATTCAGTTGGTACCAAGTGAGCACCACTTACATATGATTGTAGAAACCTGTTTTGGTCATCTTCTTTCGAAGAGAAGCACTAGTCTGGCGCCTGTTAGAGCTGATCAGCAATTGAGCAAATCAAAATCCATCAGACACGATCGGTACCGTATCGACTTGCCACGGTAGTCCTGATAGATCGCAACTATAATCATGACGTCTGTTAAGTATGCTGGTTACAAAAGACTCGCTTGCCATTTAAGCATCAGCGGAAGAGCATCGAAAATTGAGCTGAAACTTTCTGGATAAAAGATGGCTACCGCCCTTGAGAGCTATTCAGAAAAAGCCTAACGATTCAGATTTGTGGAACAGAATCTTTTAATCTGGATCCACCCTAAACCTGCTTTCTGCAATAACAGACAATCTCATGCATAGTCCCAACACAAGGAACACGGAAACCACATAATTGAGTGGCTTGACCCTCTTCTCGCACCTCAGCGAAACGTAGCAAAACGACCACACAAACACACAGTTTGTGGTGATAAAACATAGGTAAATTTTTTATAGATTGATAATTGAGAATGCACTACAGATGAATCGTTATTTTGCTGATAGCTATTCGATGTGCATAGACGTGCGAGACATTCTTGTTATGCAGGTGATGACTATCATAATTAAGCTTTCATTATCCACTATACTCCACTGATTAATCGTACGTAAGGCAACAATCATTCGGGAAGAATGAACAGGTTTTCATCGTTAACAACGATGTACGGTCTTACTCTTCGTTAACTATTGAAACAGCATCACACCCACCACCAATGAACAATCGCGCTATCTGGTTCATTAAGCTCCACTTTTGGAATAACTAGAAAATGCATTCCACATCAAAAACGATGTCATTTAATGTTACCCATTTTCCTACTGTTGTTCACACTCTTTGTAAAACGCAAGCTGGTTTACTGCTTGCGAAACTCACAGAAGCTAAACATGGTGAAGTGGTCGATGTGAATCATAGTGATGATGGCGATATTGATAAGATTGTATTATAGTTTATGTTAGAGATGAAGATTCTAAACTAGCGGTTCCCGTTATGCTCAGTCCATTGGGAAACGTTATATAGGTTCACAGTGTACGAATTTGTTCAATGACAGAGATAGCATTCCTTGCTTTTTGTCAGACAGTGAATAGGTTAAGAAAAATAAATTGTTACTGGTATTTCTAAAACAAGGTTATTGTACCCGGAAAGTTTACATCCTTGATATCAAAAACCATCCCATTTTTTACTTAAGAGTCGCAATTATACGGTCACGTGACAATTTCAGATGACAGCTGTGAACCATGGTCTCTAAGGACTGTGAACATGAAGCGAATTGAAGTCTTTAGTCAACCACGTTTGTGTTCATTCGTACACATCGAATGGCACCAACGTACAAACAGTCAGGATTTATATGTATCGGGCTTGATCAATTTCGCTCACTTAAACTATTGAAAACATAGATTAAGGTAATTTAGTCATGTATTATGAACGGCATCTTATCATTTACCAAACAATGACTTGTTTTCAACGGATTATGGAAACAGTCGCCAGTCAGTTAGGATCGATAGGGCATGGATTCCTCCTAAGCTTGGGTCTTTGTAACACTGGCTACAAACACTAAGCCATTTGGCTTCAGTGGCGTAAGTATGACATTCGTTGATAGAAATGTTCAGTAAATTAAGAACAAGTTGAAAAATGAAGCAACAGAAAAACACAAGACTGATTTCTTGCAGATTCCGTTTTACTCTGTTTTATAATTCGGTTGTTTTTCATGATGTGCACACCTTAAAGTTCAATTTGCTCAAATACAACTAATGAATTGCATTCTACATCTTGAAGAATGGTTATTCCGCAATTGTACAATACTACTTTCATCACATAGTATATTTGACAAAGTTATTTATTTAAGTTTGCAACCGATTTACCATCAAAAATATAAGGATTTATGAGAAGTTATTCCAGGTGAGAACTAACAGATAGACCGTACGCACAAGTATGTGCACATACAGATTTGATATAGGATTAGGCTGAAAGTGGGAATATATATTTAAAAAGTCAGTCTAAATTGAATGATTGTAATCAGGCAAAATTTTGGAAGCAAGCAACTTGTTATATCACTTTGAAACACTATAGAGTTAATAACGAGGAATGCCCCATACAGTTAGACAAATATCTAGTGGAACTGGAAATAAATTAAAAATCATTCATCAGACGTTCAGGGAAAAATCACCGGTGAACAATATATCCAAACCCAAGAGTATGTACGCTTCCAAAACATGGGAGATAAAAAGGTCTTTAGATGAAAGTGAAATTATATGAAAAGTATCTCCTTACTTTTTTGGCATGACGTGATATCTTAATACTTAGTGAATTGGAACCTAATTAAAAGCTTGTATTCAACTTGTATTTGGAAGTAGTTATAAAAACGCTACGGGTAAGTTGTCCTTTTAGGATATGGAGATAAAACATTAACGGATTTGGATGTATTGAATGGAAAGGTGGCTGTGTTAGGCCAAATGGTCATTTTGGATGTTATGAGCGTTATCATCCGAATAGTTTAGCGTACGTCTTTGGAAATAGACACAGGGCTTGGTCAAAAAGAATAGAAAAGTATGAGGAAAGAAATGTACCTTGGAAAACACCTGAACTCATGAAGAATTGGGAAGACACCTGACGATTTGAGCTCATAAATTAAGAACGATATGAAAACCAAACGTCTAACAAAATTGTAAGAGGTTGATATTGAATGGCATATTCTTTATAAAGAAGAAAACATCGCAGTTTCCAAAAAACGGGATCGGACTACCTTACATTTGCTAGTCAAGGTTGCTTATATTGGGTGGACAAGACAGGGCGATTCGTCAATAGTGGACTGCAACTGATAGTGTACAAATAAATGTGGATTCGTGTATATATCTCGCAACAGTGGATGTTCAGAGAGACTTCCCTCAAACATTTTTATTCCGCAGATATGCAGGCAGTGGGCTGATATTTGGATGTGACACTGGTTGACAACCACGTGACGTCAGCTATACCAAAACAGTCAACAAATTTTTCGTCTGCTGCACTCCGTTGATATTTTTTTTAGACCTTCGGGCAAAGTTTCAGCAGGCGCTTTGAAAATAACTGACGACAGTTCATCTGGCTTCAAGTCTCATCATATTTTCTTGTACAGCACTGTCTTCAGTAAGGAAGATGGAGTCCGTTGAATATCAAGAGACGTTCAACTCATCAACCTGTCAAAAAGATTTTACTACGATGTAAGCGATATTATTTAACTGCATTAGTACTTTCTAGACTTTGTGGCGGTTTTTATTTGTGTCTAGACGTGTCTAAAGAACTGGTCTCGAACTCCCCCCCTTCTATCTCAACATTAATACCCTCTGCTGACATGAATGCACAACAGTTGACAGTAGAGAGAACAATTTATGCAACTGTTGCTATCCATGATGGTGATAATGGCGATTTTTAGAAAGGAAAACTTCATACTGGATAATACTTATCAACAGAGAGTATGATGTTTACTCGTTAAACAAGTGGTAATCGCTATCCCGAATGAATTAATAAAGCCAAGTGCTGATGTTTTGTAAATCTACGAGTGTAAGCACCTTGAAGTCGAAAATAAAATTTACACATTATGAAAGCGGAAAGCAGTGGTTTGCAATCGTCTTCCCTGTAGTCCAATCAGATGAGTTCCTATTTTTTGCCTGTTCACAGCAGTGGTCCTTCTCTGAAATCACTCCAGCCATGTAGAACATCATTTTGCACCGTATGACCTTGAGCGGTTGAAATTCACGAGGATTGTGCCTAAGAGTAAGCCTGTTCCCAGTTCATCAATCTGTCAATATAAAGCTATGTTGAACCTAAGGTGTACACTGACTGTGTCCCAGCAGTGGCCGTTTGAGAATTTCAGTTGAGAATCCTGTCTTTGTGTCCAAATGACCAATATAATCACGGACAGAATTGATTGTTTCCACCAGTAGGGGGTTCGTAAATGAGGAAGCAACATCAAAGGAACACATGCGATCTTTTGTTACTACCAAATACTGTACAGTGCAAGCAAACTCGAAGCTACCATGCAGACCCTAGAGATACATTTTCTGAGTCGCGTGCAATCAGTTGAATTGAGTCTCTGTCTCTTATTGAGTCTAAAATACGAGGCACACTGATTTCTCTTTCATACTCGCTATTTTCTCCGTAGAATTGCCTTCAGCAAAAATATTTAATGGTTGTCACACGTCCACAACCATGGCCGTCTCTAATTGTCATCCTCTATGTAACAACCACCCGAAAGGCTTTGGAGTGTGTCGCATTAGCAGTGAAGACTACTTGTCACCTAGATTGCCTTTTGCAAATAAATCACAGTTAGGACTGTGTAATTCAAAAATGAACCAATACTCGTTGATATTTCAGTGGCTATACGCTCTGACGAACCTTCAGTCCTCGCCGTTGACTCATCGGGTGATCGTTGAAGCGACGACTGGGATGTGGTATACACTGTTTCGAACTGGTAAATTTTCATCTTCAGATGACGAAAATACTACTGAAACAAGAATAGCCAAGTGATTACTTCGCTCTAACTGGTCATACCGACTGTTCCAATGTGTACTTAGAAAAGTAACGGAAGAATTTCATGAAAGGCATTTGCCGGAGAAAATTAGTATTGGGCTCATCATTTATAAAACAGAAGTAAATGGTAACCTAACTGGAAGAGTACGAATGACGACTAAAAACAACCAAACAATTTGAAAGCAGGTGAAAGCAACCCATCACATGATAAAATTCATCAGCAGTTTTTCACTCACTACACCTAGGAAGGAAAGTCCACAATCTAACCACTCATAGAAGGGAACAAGTAGCTTTCGACTGACGGAAGAGGCATACTAAAGTAAGACTAAAACGAGGGAAAGTGTCACTTTGCATCAATTATGAAGGCCGGGCCATAGTCCCGAGTTCTGGCATGCAAAAGGCGTGCTTTGAGGCACATTAAGAAAAATAGCGTAGCCAGCATATTGTTTTGAATAGACTAAGTAAGACATAACAGGCTTTGAGAAACCAGTATTACAGTTAAACGTTGACACCGGCATTGCATTAACGGACTTTCGGCTTTTATTAGCAGGCGGACTAATTATAACGTGCACAATGCTAAAGCCGTTGAAAACAATGAACTGCAAATGAATAAGCACCACCACAATGTAGTGAAAGAGAAAAATATAAATGAACATATGTTTAACCGATTCAGGAACCTAGGAATATAATTTACAATGTTGAACAACAAAACAGCTTATTTTTATTGACGCGGAGTGTTCTACCGTTTGACTGGAAACTACCGGTGAAGTTCCGTAACCTAAATGAACCGGCAGATCATATTGGCAGTGTACGGTTGAAAAGATCAGTACAAGTAATTTGGAGGATGCTCTTTATGAAAGCGTGTATCTCGTGAGTTATGAAATCGTGTGTTCCCAAATATGTTCCATTGCATCGACCTAGTTTAGTCAAGTCTGCCCGACAGGTTAACCATCAGTTGCGAAATTAACTCGACAAGCATTTCCAGATCAACGACTCCGAGGACGGTAATCCTGGGAGTGATACCGATTAAGGAATATGCATACTGTGGAAACAGTTGAAAACAAAGAACTCCAAAAAAGGGAGGTGCCACGATAATTTTCCAAAGGAGAAAAACACGAATGAACGTGAACCCAAAATACCTAGTAACGAATGATCACAGCCCCTAGGACAAGCAACGGCTAAAATACGGTCGTTATGTCAAAACAGAAGCATTCTGGAGACCGTCGCTTTTGTCTGATAGGTTTAAACAAGGACGAAATCAATGAGATCGCAAAACAAGGTTATGACTGCAGAACACTGAATAATAACATATTAGTAAGCAAAATTTTATGCAGGGATTACTGAAGTTTGCAAACCGTTCAATCAGTTGTCAAGCGATACAAACAAAATTGTTTTCTGAGATTACACATGAATCTTGTTTGCTCCATAGCTCAAAATCTAATTCAATGTTCACTGATAAACTTTGGAATGTGTGTAATTGGTACAATGAATTTTCATCTATGGGGAAAAACTTCCATTGAACTTACCCTTGAATTCTGTGCGTAAAGTATGTAGTGAGATCGATTCACTTCTATGAGTAGAGCATTCAGCTGTGCTTTATTTCGCAACATTACCTGATTCACTAGATACAATCGACCATTGAAAAATAGGATATCCTGGGTGATGAAGACAAATGTATAGCTAACACTGGCTAAACCACCAAGCATTCTTATTTCGTATGAATATAGATGTCTTCACTGGTCAGATGCTTATGTGAACAGGTTTCGTGGATTTTTGTCCGAGTAGCCCTGGTATCAGTGTCACTCCATTTGCACAGTTAGGTTATTTCAGGACAAATAACGATACTACTGGTAATTCCGTAGTAGATCAAGACTTAGGGGTTGAGCAGCCAGAGTAGTGACCTGCTTTTACCAACCGTAATCTTTGTAGCTAGTGATCCATTGTCTTTGTATGAACATCTTTAAGCTAGTAAGTAAGTAGTCAGGTATACTCTGGATTGCACTAAATAAAATCGCTCCTGACATACCAAGTCACGTAAACTGTTCCCAATGAAGTGTGAATCATCCGATTGGCAACCCGCAAATGACCACATCGAATTCGTATAGAGGTGATCATTGTTTTACCTGAGTGCGCGGTACTCAGTGGTATTTTTACTGACACTCACTTTAATCAACAACAGTACCCGGTCCGACAGCAGATTCAACAAAATTCACCAAACTTTGAGCGAAGTCGGTCACCTAGGCTCTCCGTGGGTCGGTTATCAATTTGCAGCTTAATCCGATAATCACAACCTTGCGCCCCCCCTTAATTACCTCTCGTTGGCACCCCTTTTTGAGGCCGCGTTCACATAAAACACATCCAAACACACACACACTGGCGGTTCGCCAAGTTGTCGTGAATTGTGGCTAAGCCTACCAAACAAAAATGGTAAAAACCGCCCCCTTTGCGCAAATCGACCACTGGGTGATAAGCATGACGATAATGGTACCATTGAGTGCTTAACCTACATAAGTGTGTGTACATGAGTTGGGCATGTGTACAATTGTGCACGCAAACAGACTATGGCAAACACATTGGGTGTTGACATTGTTGCTCGGCCGTGTCACCAAAACATGCTGTAGTACATGCATCAGCCTGTCGGTAGCACATATCAGAGTTACTCAACGCTGCTGTGTGGGTTCGTTTATTTGTTTATTTGTGTGTATGTGCATACATATATTAGTGCTTGTTTGTATGCTGCAACAAACTAGCAGGTGGGAGTGCAAAAAGCCTTAATCGAGCTTTGGTGTATCGGTTGACCGTACCGCTTTCCGAACACGTTTCACACGTTAATCTGATCAAAACGGCAGCCACTGGACTGAAACTTGACCTACAGTTTACAGTGTATATTACTGAAATTTTGAAATCGCTTGGTTCTGCACATCAGTTGCTAAAGACGAGAACATCTCAGTTTGCTCCCAATTGTCACACATTTCCTACAAGTTATAACAAGTGATCAACCAGTGTGCCTATATCTGTGAAATTTTCCTCGACGATTTTTCCATTCGGACTAGTGTGATTCCACGCGTCGTGGAGTGATGCAACCCACCGTCACAGTGGGAGTGCTAGAATCCCATTTGATCTCTTCGACGGCATCGATGAATGACGAATATATTCAAGGTAAGTAAATCATGCGATGAACACCTCAGGCCACATATGTTCTTTGTAGTCGCGCAGTCGATATTTGTTCTCTAATCGGTTCGCTTGGGTAAGTATTTTGCGCTGTCGAGCAAAAAGATTGTGTGACAAATAATAGTGAATCCCATTCGGTCTAATATGATTTAATAAAGACGGTTCCGGATGCCCATGATCATAATTCATGATGCCTAGTCTCATATCAAAACCACATCGTTCGTCGTCTAAAAATGGGTTTCAAGATAAATTACATCGTTAGACCTTGTCCGTAATGCATACTTTGCCCGAGCCAGAGCTAGCATCCTAGTCTGTTTACTTTTTAGAAGATCATGCTGACCACCATACTATCAATTTCACATTAGGTGCGACCGAATTATCACACTTAGAGTTTCAGTTATAACTGCTTTTGAGTGGAACTTCGATTTTACTATAGTGTTCAGTCGGAACAAACATTTACATCATGGATGAGCCCCCACAAAACAAAAACCGAAGTGAAAAGAGGTCGGCTGAAAAGTTTTAACGAAATGCGAAAGCTGTGGACGAATATGGTTGATGTTCAACCTAGAACAAGTGCAATTCATGCGTGGTAGTGTTGCGCTGAATGATCAAGGATTCAAGATAACGCAAGGTTTATTGCTCTAAACTCATTGGTACACGGAATACAAAATCAAATTTTCGTGATATCTTGCTTCTTGTAGAATAACTACGAACAGTATGAAAAGGCAACTGACGGAGAAACCACATTTGCCAAACCCACTCTGTTGATCAGTGACCACAAAGCAGATCCGGATTTCTGCTAAGCTCCTTCGGTTAAACTGAAAAGTCGTAAACACGGGATCAATGTTCACTTACTACGACTTCTCTAAAGACGATCAGTCAAACTGAACATTACTAATAAGCAAACATAGTTGAACATTTCAATATAACAATTCGGCAGTGATTGCTATGCTACCAGTGGCTTAGTTGTCAACATGGCTGCCTCATGAAAAATTAGATCGGTGTTAAAATTCCGGTCGTGGAAGAGATTTAACCTACTGTTATGTTTCACTGAGACCGAAACTCAGGTTTAATGCTTCACTCCGAAAGGGGCTGTTTGGAAGTTTAGTTGGATGGGATACATTTGTCCAGCAGCAGTTTGTTTTCGTTCTTCGAAGGAGTAGATTAGGATACCGGAGTAATGAAGGTCATTATTCACCCGACATGATATACTAATAGAAGGGTTAGTGTTCACGTCCACTAAGTGCATAAAAGTGGGATGAACGTCGAAATACGGGCTGATGGCTATTCTATGGTATCCCGACAGGAAGTGAAAAATCAGATCATTCCGTGGCTTAGATAAGTTACAACCGAATGAAAAATTCCTATAAACTAACTGAAAGATTCCTCCATTCGTTTTTTTCGTTTGCCGGTAAAATTGGTACGCATTTAGTGAAGGCGACTGTTGAGTCGATTCTAATTCAATGAATGCTCATTAAATTTATTGATCCCGGGTGCACTACAGAGAGTAATTCTGCTTGAGGTAGAAGCTTCGGTCACACGTTTACTAGCACTCATGCTCAATTGCAACATTGATTTCTCTTCAACAATTTGGTTAGTCTTCTGGGCTGTGCGCCGGTCTGAATGAGAGTTGCCATAGACTGGACACAGCATCATAGGTTGACGGCTCAAATCTAACGCGACCTGTTAATTAATAAGGAGGTTAACTGATGTAGACTGAAGAGAACTCAAACCTGGTTGCACATAGTTCGTCCAGATAGATTTTTCAGCCGTGTTGCCAAAAAAGGCACTAGATTCAAACGTAGCAGTCATTAAGGATCCACGATGGTGCATACCTATAACGGAAACGGAATGGAGCTCTCGTTCGCCATCTAGGGAAATCACTTTTTTGATCATTACGTCTGTACCTTCACATTATCTTGACCGAATTATTGCATTCACCTGTTTGACCTTCTTCGTCTGTCACAAACCGTCACGTGACTTTATCTACCTCTGGTTACACTGATTTTTTTAAGCACTGCTTCGGCAAAAGTAAAATTAAGGTTCATTGTTTTTTGGAAAGTAGTTGGTTGAGATGTCTATCCGAATGTGCAACTCTCAACCACCCGTGAATGGTGTTCAAATTTCCTCCGACAAATGACATAGTTTCTCGACTCGTGCTCTAGTGTCATTAACGTGGTTAAGTGAAACTCATAGTGCATTGTTCATTTAACTTACATTTTGACAGTGATAGACTTACGGTGATTGCAGTATAGCTCATATTCCTAGAAAGTGGTATAAATCACAGCACCACGGCAAATGAAATGATACAGTCGTTTGTATATCCAGGCGTTGCACGACAAACAATCCTGAGTACGAAATTATGGGGTTATTTCTATAAAAGAACGGTGAGGGGTGTGGCAATCTAGTGCTTCTAGACGTGTACACCCATGCTAGCGTGTGTAGGTGGTCCACAACTATTTCTGTGCTTGATGCCTACGTTCAATCGCATACATCGGGTAGCATAAACGGATAGACATCAATGAGACGAGGTGGCTGATGTACAGTGGCGTGACTTAAGAGTGGCAAGTTAATCGTTTACAGGATGTGCAGTGATTGCTAGTTGATTGATGTATTAAAAGTATCAACCACCCTTTCTGACAACATCCAATGTCGCATTCCACTAACACGAAATGGAACAGTGAAGTCAGTCACAAATAGGTTGGTGGTTACAAGTCACACTTTTCTCTTAAACTGGAGTTCCCGGTTGTTTAATTGTTAGTTGAAAGCACCCTGATATCTAAGGTGTGAGCTTTATTCTATGGATCAACTTGTGTTCAACGTATGTTCACTCCCCTTATTTCGTTGAAAGACAGTTGTTCTGTCTTTTATTTTTTGATAGTGTGTGGTAACTAAACACTATAATCAGCTACTAAGGTGTTTTCCTACATAGTGGTGACATTTTAATATAAAGTACTTTCAGGCGATAGAATTTTACAACGTCCTTTATTATATACAAAGAAAATTCTACTGCCTATTTGAGAGGATAGTCTACACCTTCAAACATTTTCATAAAGTATACCCGCCAAGTTAAAGAATTATTCAGATCTTCCGGGTTATCAATACCCCACAGACATGAAGATCTGTACGTCTCTTATCGGGTAGCTAGTTCTGCGATATCCACACTTTGAATCTTTTGTTACTAGACTACAAAGGGAAGATTGATTTTTCAATCGAAATAACCTGACTTTATGCGTAAGTACGTCGCGTGAGTCGTCTAAAAGCCTAATCAAGCACTGTCCCCTACATAGTAGTTCAAAACATCTTGGGAGCTTCGACAGTTGGCGGCTGCTGTTTTAATGTTGTCACAGCATGTATACGGAAGCTGTGAAAATTCGGTACGTAAGTCAAGGACTGGCTGTTGTAGTCCTAAGAAGCAGTAAGTTGCCTCTGCTAACTTTTATTTTCACGTCTTCATTATGAAAATCTACGTGGGGTTTCATTCCTTCTAGAACGTTTGCGGCAAGCTTTTATGGCATTCTTGCCTATCCTCAATGCCATTGGTGTTCATCTTATGGAGCACCTCGATCTTCACATTCTATTTTTGTCGCAGAAAAATTCAGCCTCGTCGTAATCTACGGCCAGCTACTGGAACACAGATACTGGCAAACAGGTTGTCCATTTATGAGATTTAACACCAACCATACGGATAGCACAGAATATGGTACCTAACCGGTGATCTTGTTGGTCAGCTTAGGTCAGTGAGGGATACAACATACACACTTAACTAGTGCATACTGAAGTCACCGCGGTAGTGATGCTCTGCAACAGGCCCCAACCAAAGTAGATATCTTTGCCCGATACTTCATCAGGGACTGTACGCCAGTAAGTCCAGTCAGAAATTTTTATTGTGTTCGGCCATAGGTCCTCGACTGACATTGGTCAGTAGTCCAAAGGGTTCACAATTTAGACTGGATAGAGGAAGATCTTTGTTGCTATTTTCATGTATCTGTGTCGGTTGACGAATAAATCTTGTTGGACGGTGTGCAAATTTAAAAAAGTTACTTGTAGTGAAAAAACTGAACTCGAAGAGGGTGAAATGGGATGCCGTTATGTCAGCATCGAACACTGAAGAACGCTGAAATAACCAGTGGCAGTCGTGAACAGTTGATTATCGGTTGGAATAGGCTGGAAATTCGGTAGAAAAACTTGTAGTACGATATAATGTTTGTAGACATGCCGATCGAGTATGTTTTCAAAACTCAACCAGTTCTACTGTGATCGCAGAGGTACGCAATGTACAATCAGGTTAGAAAGCTCTGGTTTTAGAGTAATCTGTCCACCGGAAGCACCAGGTTCAGGCAACAACCACTTAAGCCTAAAGTCCTAAAATTCTCCGTGGGGGAATTTCCTGAGCTCCATGAATTTTCCAACGACTCCTCTTTGAGTGCTTTCACTGAGTGATAGATAACTTGAGATAAGATGGTAGTTTTTACTTCTATTCACAGACAGGAACAGACTACAGAGCCGAACTCATGGTTCTGTAGAGTCTTTTCAAAATATTTGGAGCTATTTTTACGCACGGTTGTACTATTTGTAATCATACTCAAAATATTCGCCATGACACCGTGTTTGCAATTTTCTAGTTTTCTGTGTTGTACTGGGGAACAACCATAAACAGCTATATGGCACCACGGTAACCTGGAAGAACTTATGTGAATAGGGACAGAAACTTCTTGGTAGCATCTTCTGCAGCCAACATCCAATCAACTCAGGCTCTGCGTACTTTTATCCTTCGAGATGTTATGTCTATCATAAATAATGCTAAATTTTCGAATAGCAGAATAAAATGCTTTGAGGGAAAAGCGATATTTTATCGGTAGTTACTGGAAGGCATATTGGTCAAGGCCACAACTGTGGGTAACTCCTGTAACTAAGACCGAATCTGGGCATGAGAACTTGACACAACGGCTTTCATGTTATTAGAAACTAGAACTACAGTTCACTTGCATGAAATAATCATCCAGTGTCTGTCCACATTAGCACCAATATGAGGTTTTGTGTAGTTCAACCGAATACATTGATCTCCTGAGACTTAATACAGTTTGTAAAAGTTATGTCAACACTTTCTGTGCCCACCAGATACCAGGTCTGATAGCGAGTCAGCATTCTTTTTGTTGCAAGCCGACGATCTTGTCAACTTAACTATAAATCATTTCGCTATCCCTTACTGTTTATCAATCAAGAGAACTGGTGTTCGTATATGTGAAATATTTTTCGTGGGTTCTTCAATGCTCTACATTAACGGAAGATCAACATACCTTCTCGAAATTAACTCCGATTTCAGATAAGTAATATTCATGAACCTTTGCTGTGCACTGAACGCAGTTCATAAAACAACTGTAGATAACGCAGGGGTGCTTAGAACAGAGTTCATACAGACCGTGTGGGAATAACTGGAACGTTGTAACTAACGTTAAATCCATATATTTTAATGAGAAATAAGCGAAAGTCAGAGTAGAATTAAGATGTGTAGTACACACTAACCCCCGAATAGTATTTCTGAGGTAAGATCATGTAGGTAGAAGTTTTTCTCACTGTTATTTGACAGTTATCCAGAAGTTATGAGAAAAAGAAGAATATTTCAATTACATACTCCCCAAAGTTGATTTAAAACTTATATTTAACATCAGACAATAACGATTCAATTCAGGTTGAATAATATTCACGACTGATCGCAACTTTGGCCGCCAGTTAAAATTCTAAGCCAGATTATTTCAAAACTTACCAAATCCCCTATTACTCATCACGAAAAACGTGTCCTCGATAACTTATTCTCAACTCTAAACTTTCTTGATGATATGGGCTATAAAATTCTAGTTATTCTGGTAGGTAACTAGTCTGCTCATTCACTCTGAACAGTAGAAGATAATTCAACAAATTTTCATGTGATCAAAATTTATAAACTAAGCCGGCCAAATTTTCTATCCTATAAGCACATGTTTTCAAGTTTTTATCTAACAAAGTGTAAGGTTCAGTTCCAGTTTTAGTTTACGATTAAAAGATATTTTTCCTAACTAGAGTATGTCCTACCAAACTGTGTATGGAAAAACCCATTACTAGTCAAACAAACTAGTGGAACGTGATTGAAATCTCGCGCGAGCAAGAACTAACTTACGCCAATGTAGCAATGGCTGTGAAAATCTTAAGACCTACACTTCATGGAAGTGTGAACTGGCACTATTCATTTAAGGTCAAATGTTGACTATGCCGGTCACAAGGCCTATGCTTTTTATATTATCAGTTGCTGATCAAACACAATCAGCCAGTAGGCAAAAGGTTTTGTTACAGTTTACAGCAGTCTTTCTATACGCGGAACACGAGGAGATATCTTGATAAGTACTCAAGAGGTCTGTTGCAAAGTAGGATACCTAACCCTTGTATAAATAAATTATGGTGTAACTCCAAACATATTATCACATACACCATAGGAGTGAATGTCCGAAGTATACGGAAGTGTACAATAGGCATTCCGTGTTGACATATTTGTTTGGGCATCTAATAGAGCGTTAACAAGTCATGTATAAGTATTCGTGATAAAATTTTCAGCAGAATTTACAAAACATTCAATGTATTCATTAAACACCCTACCAAGTGGTTAATTATATTGTCAAAGTTGTGCGGAATCTACCTGGTTGCAAACACACGTTAGCAATATCAAAAGATGGATTATCCTCCACAGTTTGTAACAACTGTACGAGAAAGCTTGATTACAGACGTCAGTATGAACATCAAAACCGTTAATAGAATTCATTATTCTGATCTCTTCGACAAATGGGATTTGGTCTGGAATAAACCAAGTTGTTCCGTCTCCCAAAACACCGTTGGAAACTTAGCCCACAGATTTTTACCGCACCTGAAATTGTTCATATACACGACAACTTGCTTAAAAGTTAACATCGTCCAAGGCGTTCGAACTAGTTTAATTTGCACATTTACCATGGAAATCATGTGCTCAGGTTTTAATTGCACCAACTATCTCACCTTTTTTAGGCAGTTCTCCCAACCGATTGATAACTGAAACATTCTCAGTCTCTGACCTGTAAAAAACAGGTACAGTGAACCATTGTCTATTCTAACCCAATCTGGAAACATTATGAAGTGTCTTTTTCAAGAAGCTGACAACCGCTACACCTCTAACCTCCCAAAAACTTTTCTACATTGGTGCATTTTGTGTTTTCAAATGTGAATTCACAATATAGTTCTTTTTCTGTTCTGTTTGGATTTCTGCACCGTATTCACAGAGAATGTTTGCGATCACGTCACGAGTCTTATTGACTAGGTGATTACTTCACAAATCGTCAACAATTTGGGTGCAACAGTGATCATCCAGAAATACCAACGTACTTCGGGATGCTTCTCTTTTGGTATTCGTTTCGTTGTTCTGTATTTTCGATAAAACGGCTCAAGCGAAAGCAGTTTAAATGAAGTCTGCAATCTGTCTAGCTGTAGAAGTCGTTTCGAATAACTCATAATCAGTTTGTTGCTAACA
>JTDE01001131.1:96576-139859 GCA_014338405.1 Paragonimus skrjabini miyazakii
GGCCTCTTCTGATAGAACTCATTCCTTCGTTGCGATTACGAAGAAGTATTGCGAGAAGATGAGTTGCCTATAAAATTTTGTAGTAGGGTGTGCTTAAGGGATGCGTACCGTGTATGTTTAAGTGCGTGAAATGATGGTCAATATGGCTATGTTTATCTGTTGTCTGAGTAGTGCAATAAGTCACCTAATTTAAATTTAATTTGACATTTACTAACCGGTACAGCAACATTCCGTTTCTGAGCACACACCAGTTGTCTTTGGTGAGCATCAATTCCGTGGTCTCTCCGAGATGTAAAACTGATCGACACAACGCTGTTCGTTTATAATGACAGAGTTCGCCTCACAAATTAATACAAAATTAATAATACAAATTTATTAGTAATACAAATTAATCTGAATATTCTTAGGTCAACTAGTCAAGTTGTATACTGCCAAAGTGTACAGCACACAAAATACCTAAATGAGAGTTTGGCTGATCGAGCAGATGGGCAATCGAGTTAGAGCGGTCCTCGCAGGATTCTCATTAACTGAGTCACTCGCCGGGTCCGTGGTGTTTACCTAGTTTAAAAGTTAGGATCAGTTGTATCAATACAAACGTTCAATCAATTCCTGATAACTGAGTATGGTTAACTCGTAACCGTATTTATCTTAGATTGTGAATGTTCAGTTAGATCATACACTGGTTTGAGTAGTGTAGCTGGCGTGTCCACTGCAAAGTCAGGAGCTATATTTTTCTGTTCAACTTACCGACTAGCTGCAAAAGATTGTACCCAAGTTCACTGCTCCGTAAAAAATATGACCAGCAATAAGCGATATACATTTAAAAGCTACACACATGTATCACACTATGAATCATCCATCCGAAGGTACAAAATGATTTGAACACCTGGCTGACCTTTCTTGTAACTGTAACCGAAAATTGCGCACTGTATGATACCGAATCAGCCTCTAGGTCAACCGATTCAAAGGACTAACCATTTCCCAAATAAGTCATCCTGAGATAAATAACTTCCGCGGGACCAGCAGTTTTAATTGTGTTCAGTCGTGGTTACGAACTCAATTGGTATTATTTGGCACTTTTTTAACGAGTGTATAAGCGGGGGTAATTCTGGGATGACACGGTTCTGGCGTGCGCTCACACACGCGTGAGGAACAGCCAATCGAAAAGTCACATCCATCTTGATTAAAACGAACCAATAAGCTTATCTATACGAGACCACTCAGAATGTTAATTTATAAGGCGATAAATATAATTAACCGGATACAAAACATATGGAACTCACCCTAGACGTTATTAAATGATGCATCATAGCATACGTATTTGTGAGCAAAATTCGTGAGACAGTATTCAGAAGAGTTCTCCCATGTAAATCTGGTTTACAGAAACCTACTTCGACTTCCCAGTTGTTCAGATGCACTGCCATCCTGTATTTGAATCTTCCATAAGAGGAATTATTTATTATATGAAGTGCAGCCGGAGGTTATTGACCCGGAGTTAATAGCCACAGTGAATCGGTTGGAACTAAGGGTTTTAGCCACCTATATAGACCGCACTACAAGACAGCAGTCTATGAACAATGTGTGGATAGCATCGGCAGTCACATAAGCTGCCGTTCCTACCTGATTGCAATCATTCTGCAAACGAGCAATATACTGTCTACAAGAGACATAAAAATCCGATGTGCTAAACTTTTCAGTCGTGGCGAAGGTAGACAGTAAATTACGTTCATGGACCAGTGATTTTCATCTGCACCAAAATCGCAGTGGATTTGGTGTTTTCAAATCAACACAAGCATGCTTATGTGATCATAGAATGATCTACACATTGATAATAGACTTCTGTCGTCTGATGTTTTTGATTGGTCTCTATCGTATGCGATCGCTATGTAATGATAAACCTACTAGCTACTGTCATTAGCTAAATCTGTTGATATATTATTAATTATTTCCTTTTTTTAAATGTAAACGTAGGTAAGCACTACGGGGCGTACTCCTGTGATGGATGCAAGGGTTTCTTCCGACGTTCTGTACGCCGAAAACACTCATATACTTGTCGCCAAAAACGAATGTGTGTAGTTACCAAAGACAAACGGAATCAGTGTCGTTTCTGTCGGCTACGGAAATGCTTCAGAGTGGGTATGAAAAAATCCGGTAAGTCATGTCTCAGTGGAACGTTTAATCAGACATCATGTTTGACTTGCCATTTCGTTGTTTAACCATTATCAGCCAGCTCCGAACTAGTATTTCAGTATGAATTCCAAATATATGAAGACTAAGCTTATACGGAAATCATAAAACAGTCAACCGGATTTGCTGTTCAGGGAGTCCTATGGTTTAGTGTTATCATCTCAAAGTAACTGAGAACAAGATGTAATCTGAAACACGCGATTATCTTAAAATAGCTGAGACAATGAGTGAATCCGGTAACCAATTTTAATAGTTTTGTGTTCGTTGTTGTTTAAGTGTATCAATGACATTACAATCAATTTCTCATAAATCAACTTGATTTTATCAGTGCGTACGAAATTTAAATGAGTAGATGCTCAAGCGTGAAAAACTATTTTTATACTTCGTATTATTATGAACTTACTACTTAAACCTTGTTTGGTTTATCTATGTAACGTTTCTGCATTCGACATAAGTATTTTTTTGTGTTCTGGCCTAATTGATTATTGATCATCCAGTGTTAACCGGTTCAGTGATTGTTATGATCTTCTTCGTACGATTGTAATCGGGTAGTGTGTTAGTTTGATGTCATACGGTTTAGGACATCGATGAAGCATTTTGAAAGTTATTGATTTATCCGGTTTGCTAAATGTTGGGTACTGTATTTTTTTTTTCATTTAGCGCATTAACGTTCCTGTGATTCTTTTTCGGAAGCATTCATTGCAAGTAACACTTAACACATATTCTTTCTTCCTAAGCTTTCCGATACTACAATGAATTTGTGTATGTATTTGGCGGAAATTGTACTGAACGGTTTATGGGCGTAAAGAAAGCAGTTACTTGAACAGGATACCTGATAAAGTTACGGGTCTGCAGTCAATCAATCATATATATAAGGTATTCAAAAGAGGCACACATTAATTAGTGAACGATCTACCGTGACGTTTCAAATCCACATTAGGATCCGTTATCAAACAAATTATATATATATATATATGTAAGGTGAACGGCAGAACAGTCTCATTCCGACAGACTTATTTGTTTGATAACGAGTCCAGGTGTCGATATGAAACGTCACAATAGATCGTTCACCACTCAGTGTATGCGTTTTTTTTAAATATGTCAGATATATATGACTTATCTATATAACTTATACCATGTGGGACAAAATTTAGAAGGAGCCAGCTGGCGCCTGTTAGAAGGCTTCGGTTTGACACAAATTCGCGGCATTTTTACACGTGAATTGACTGAATATTAAATCGTCCACAGTAAACGAAGCTTCTCGATAGGCCAGTTTTGATAAAAATCGGTCCATCTTCCAGGTACCAAGCGAACGATTGCACTGGAAAAGGTGGAGTGATGAGAGTCGATTTCATCACAAGATGTTAGATGGAATGGTATGTGTGCAGAGATTCATGAGTCACAGGGTTAAACGGCACATGGACATTCCCATAATGTAAGGTGATGGTAAATCAGCCGGTGTACCAGTTCCTGGCTAGTCGACTAAAATAAGTTGTTTAGTCTTTTTTAATCATGCCGTCACTGATTTCATTTACAAGGACGTGTTGCGAAAACATTTACATTCCAACATATGCTATCATTTCCTGTCTAACCAAAATGACCGGATAGTTCAAGACGATGGTATTTTGAGCAACAGATAAGGCACTGTATGGGAGTTTAGGACGACTCAACAAAAACCTTGTTCGCTACAAGGTGAATTCATGTTGCATGCGTTGTACATCTTCTAGTGGGCTATAAACAGTTCTCCGGATGTGGCATCCAATTAGTCGGGGCAGTGAAGGATACTGCAGGCTTAGGTAAACATCGTTCAGTAAAGAATGAGTTGTCTTTAGAAATGGATGTTTAAATGTTCGATAACGAAAAGCGTGTATACGGGCATTTAAGTACAGCCACCTGAAAATGAGGGTTGTTCCCTTTTTGGGCCAGGCCCGAGTAGGCTGACCAATCATTTGATTTGTCCACGAGCATACATACGTCTCTACTAGTATAGTGAGAATCACTTCACATATCTGCTTTGTGCTGATGCCACACATTTCGAAGACTTGGTAATGACCTACTCCACCTTCAATCTTTTTCAAACTGTACATTTAGCAAAAAATATCAATTCTGTGCGTTCTCTGAGACCAAGCCTGTTGGTAGTTCACTTAATTAACATCTTAGGACTACTGCTTTGTTTAACATGCACAGTAGGATTGCGCCAGCCGATAGATCGCGCACGTTTCAGCCATACGTAAAGACTAATGTGTCAAACCAGGAGAGAAATAATGGGTGTGCACCGCTCAGTGCTGCGCGTCTGCTCGGAGGATATTTTAGAATCTTCGCCAGCCCATTCAATCCGGCAGCCAGAACTCAAAGATAAACAGTTATTCCGTTCACTCACGGTTTGATAGGTCAGTCATTGCATACTGCTAGCGTACCTGTGGCTGACTGGCGCGTTCAGCACATGAGTGGCATTAATGTAGTGGAAAAATTCCCTACCGGGTATTTGAGGATGACCCATTCCTGGTTTATTGTTCAATCTCTTTAATCACGCTATTAAACAGGTCGATCTTTGCGTTTCTACTTATTTGAATGTATTCAGAATGTATTTATGGCGGGGTGGCGCCACAACAGAGATTTGGTTTGATACCTTCTAACGATCCTTAGCTAGATTGCCCAAAATTGGTACTAATGACAAATTAGCGTAATTACGAAACGATCTGATCGTAACCGATGACATACGCTATCAGTACTAGCAACAGAGCAGCCAACACGAAGAGAATCACTATGACCTTCGACCGGTCGGACAAAACGGATAAACACTTCTTGCGTGAAGGCCAGGGGCAATCCGGGAAATATTTGTGGTCGTGCCAGACCGTGGATAAGTGAATGAACGATGCACGTTTTAAAGTTTGAACTGCATATGCTCAGCGTTTTTGAACAGTCGTTAGAAGATAACATGGGAATCGCATCACTAAGGTTTTTTCCGATCCAGGATACAAAAGCCTTGAATGAATGTATGTTAGAATTGAATACGTGTATCCTGTTCCTGATTGCAAAATATATTTACTTTCCTTTTGTATAGCGGTTCAAAATGAACGAGATAAGATTAGCAATCGACCTATGTTCTTGGATACGGCAACCTCAGGACAATCATTTCTTGACTTGCGGCAATTGTTGCTTGCTGAGTCCAAGGCCCATTGCGTAAGTTCATTCATTGGCTAGTTAAACAACTCTACTTAATTTTCTGCTGTTATCACACACATAGTGTTCAACAATAACTGCACCTCCGTTAGAACACGTGACAAGTAATTGATATTGCTGTTACCCACTTTGTCTGTTACACACAATCAGTTAGATCAAATTACCTTATCTGTAAATTTGTACCTTGAACTCGTATCGTATAATGTTGAGCCAAGCAACCGCGAGTGTGAATTTACGGGACACTTCATCACGTGAAACACGACTGGTGTTCGAGTCCATTAGCACGTCCTCATAGACACGATGAACAAGATAAATCCTCTGTTCAGTGGTCTTTCATTTACGTGAGCCACATTCGTGAGAATACTGAAGTGACTTGCTACTGTTTTTAAAGCAACTAAATCAAGAGACTTGGTTGTCAAGGCGTTGAGATTACCGTGGATACCAGCCCACGGTGTGAAATGAACGTGTTCAAGTAGTATACGAAGTTTAAATTGGGTGGTCAAGAAAGGGAACAAATCAGGTGCATCACTTTCAACCGTCTTACTTCTGTCATGCTGTGAGACCTGGTGTCATCGTCCCGATGATAAAAGAACGCAAGATATGTTATGTTCCTATTCGAGCGCAATCAACATTAAGCCCTACAAGGAATAACACAGGTAGACAGAACAAAATAATCAGGAAAATTATGTACCGGATTCTAACGTTTACGGGTGGTAGCGTAATCCTTGAGTGTGTGAAGGGTTGGGCCGTTGGTCGATGAAGACGTGACCGATCACAACGCAGCTTGAGTTTCGGTATGAACGTGAGACGAACAGACGGCCATGAGGTGTGTACAACATATTCCAGGGCATTCTCAGGCTCCTTTTCGGTGACAGTTCTGTCTGTCATTGCCAGTTCGCGTCTCCCATTCCTGCAGCTGACTTCGTGCGTAACAAATTGAACAATGCTATTAGTGAGACGACTGTAAACTTAGGCCTAATCAAGTTGAACTTTCTTCTAGGTGTACCCTCAACTCGCGTGATTGTCTTCCGCACATCTTACAACCCCTCATAAACAAGTGCGTCACTAACGATGTTCAAGAACTTCGTTGGTGTCAAGACGCTTTGTCTTGAAACTGAGATCGTTGTTTAAGTCAAACAGTTTCATATCCCCTTCAGTCCGTTCAGGTACTTCAAGGGAAGTGGGAAGTTCATATATCAGATGGTTCGGTTGCCTTTATGGCTAATGTGTTGTCGAGCAGCACGTCTGTGTGATGCTTGTGCCGTTAATTGGGTAGTCAGTCGGTGTGTTGGTGTTAATCATCGCAAGAACATAACGAGAAGATGCTTGCGGAATGCTGTTCTGAAGGCGTCTGGCAATCGCTGACGGCGTGGCTCGAATCTTGTAGTAGTATTCGGGTTTCTTGCACCACCACATTACTGCGTTTTTGTATAGCATCGTGTATTCTGTCAACGACTACAGTCAACCATTCTCTGGAGAGTTGCCAGATTAACTAGCACTTTTTGCTCCAAAGTCCTAGAACAGTGGTAATACTCCCAAAACGATTAGATGACTGTGCTTTTCCGATTATGTCAAGAGTGTGGACGTTTCATTTAAGCGCACAATCAGATTCCAATGTCAAAGGTTCATTACGTCCACTCATGACTTCGTGCATGAGAACTGGCTATGGTTTGTCCTATGTACCACTAGATAACCTGTCTATTCACGCCGCGCCTGAATGATTTTAATGTGATCATGTACAATCTACCATGTATTTGAGAGTACCCCGTTTTGTCTTTGCTTACTTGTTCTGGAGTAGTCCGGACGGATGTGTTCGTAGTTTGTACATATGAACCACTTGATGATATCCATATGGAATTTGGTTCACACATACGTTACTGATTTGTGCGTCGCATGAGTGACGTTTAAAACAAGACGATGTCATTGAAGAAGTCCGGTTTTAAAGCTTATGACTTATCAAAACTCGACTGACCCGAAAGTGATGCCAAGGTTTGCTTGTTCTCTGGTTTGTCTGATTGAAACATAACAGCGGTCTATCAGTTTGATCTTTCAACTCACAGCGTGTGCGTGCATAGCCCGTCATTCAGTCAAAGATTCTATCCTACCACTTTGTTTTCGAATGAATGTTGGATGTCTCGTATGATTGGTTGAGGTTCAACTTCACAAAGAACACCTGCTAGGCTTATGTCCAAAGTTGTTTGTTCCGAATGTAAATGGCGAACTCCAATGCAAAACAGTATTCGAACTGGTCACCTACAGTGAAAGATGGAAACGTAGTTAATCAGGCTTCAGTGAGAGCAACTTAAAGCGTATACTAACCGAACCATTAAAATCGTGCATTATGTAGTTTGTATTGAGCGGGTAATTCTGAGGTCACAATAACGCCGACGGTAATGTGAATGTTGTGAAGGAATTTGAATGGTTGGCTGGTTGGTTTAGGCCACAGGGAAGATGCTTTTGGTGCCTTCAGATAAGATCAGTCGATTCATCTCATTAAGGTTGATAAAACCAAAGTTACAGTGACTCCTAATCGAGGAGATTACCAAAAGAAAGTATTAGAGTATTTAGCCGTAAGACCTCATGAAAAAACGTATAAGCAGTAGACCAAAGCTATTCTTATCAAGGTGAAAGCACACACTAGCAAGCTCCTCTAGGGTGTAGGAGAACAACTTAGGCAGTCTACCTGGTTCAATTTCCATTTCAAAAGTAACCACCCGTCATGATTCTACGGCTTTTCGAAACTGGAATACCGATACAGATTATTGTTGACTACACAACTAGTCCAACTTACAAGTTTGCCAAAATTGTCAGTCGTATAATTAAACGGTTACAGAACAGGTTGATAAGCAATGTTAAAAATTCTTTTGACTACGTTAACAAACTCAAACACATAACACCGCGTAGTGATGCGCTTATCCTTAGTTTTGACATGGTCTACGTATACACAAATGTAGTGGTAAGGCGTAAAACTGAGGTCGTTAAAAAGTTACTAGAAAGTGATGACTCTCTTGATGCACATACTAATTTATCACCTTCTAATATTATATCTGGTCTTTGCTTGCATTCAGCTTTTTTTACATTCAAAAAACTTGTATAAACAGACCGATGGTGTAGCTATAGGTACCACGGTTGCGCCTGCAGTAGCCAGCCCTTCCTCGGTGACCTGGAAACACAGGTTATGAGTGAATGTACATGCCATCCATGGATTAGGTGGCAGTATGTGGATGACACATTCGTAATCATAAAACGGACCGCCCACGACCAATTCCCAAGGTTTCCTAACTCGAAGTGCAACGGCATTGTATTCACGCTGAAAATTGAAACCGAGGAGCGTTCACTTAATTTTCCAGACGGCCTAATCATAAATGATGAGCCGCAGAGATTTTAGGTTTCTGTGTACCGCAAACCAACGCATTCTGGTCTATATCTTAACTCCCACTCAGTGCATTCAGTCAGTATGACTAATACAGTCACCTGATCACTCACCAATGAGGCTAATAAAATCTGCACCATCAAACTCTCCAAAACAATGTAGATTTCTCGCATTAAAGAAATGCTAGCCGCCAGTCATTATCCAAACGCCCTTAATGAAAACGCAATTAAGTGCATGTCAACTAAGGAGGAGACCAAAGAGATCAGAACATTCCAGACTACCGTATCGTGAACAAACACAAAAAATTCCCTCCAGCCTCAATAAGTACGCCATTCGGTTAGATGATACCTTAGAAAATCTGGTGATGCATCCCCATCTTATCATCACTATAGACAGACGTCTATGGGCAAATTGGAATGATTCATTAGGATATGCCTTCTCATGAGGAGCGATGCTGTGCTGAAGCTCTCATCACTTACACACAGCATGCGCTAACCGGGGTGTTAGCAGACCCCTGTCTACAGTATGGTGTGGATAGACACAGAGGCGCCTTGTCTACACCACTCTGAACTTCACTTGATCGGCAAAACATTCGAACAATCACCTGAGAGACACGTGACCCACGTGACCCCTGTTCCTTTTTGTTAGTGTGATTTCGATTACAACATTCCTGAAGGAGGTCACCCGAGGTGACTGGAACGCTGAGTATTGCAACTTGCTCGTAACGTTGTGTTCTTCTCGATCTATTTATTAGTGACTTGTTAAACACGACGCCCAAACTGTGTGATTACGTCAGTACTAGATTTAGTGCGGATATCTTACAGAGTGATTATCGTTAGAATTCAGTCGGAATTTTTATAGTCAATCGATACTGACTGACTGATTGTACGCAACCGTGTCAACAAACAGGTAAATTAGCCAAGTTAGAAAACTTATTAAAAGAGAAGTTGGTTCTTAGTAAAAATTTTAAGAAATAGACTGAAGGAAGATTCGTTGGATCAAAACTCCAGTAGGCAGTATTCGAAAGGATGCTAGGCAAAAAGGATGCAACCACTCTCAGTAAATACAGTGAGTAAAACTACGCTTCTGGTTTAGTAGTCACAAAGTGTTTTCTGTTACCTGAGGTGCAAGATCATATGCGGGCTACATTTTGTCAGACTGCCCAAACTCGAACAGAGGACGTCGTGGTGGTAGGGCTGAAAACCGTGATCGTGAGAATGGTACAAAGGTGTCGGTACCAGCGAGTTTCATATGATGCTTAGAGTGTACATAACACTTGTATCATAGCGACCCACCCACTTGTGTGATGTCGTCGAAAACAGGTTGAAAGTCATGACAAAAAATTACACGATATACGTAAAGTGCAGGATGATCTACAAATGTTATGGAAGCAAAAGGCTGAAGGACAATTGTCAAAAATAATAGGCAAAGGTCACCGAATGACTGCTGAGAACGGAGAGTTGAGGACCAAGCGAGAAAACATGTTAACCGTTACCTAGGAGTTGGCCCGAGAATCTCCGTTCATCCTGGTTTGCTGACATCGTTTCTTGGGAAAAGGCATGCCTAGATTGCAAAATTTGACTAGCCCACAAATGAAAATCCTGACCTTTTATGAAGGGGCTCCTATTAACTGATTTTTTCCCCCGACTGCATTTGATTCCCGGTAAATGGTATCAGTCCGGTGGAGTGGTGATTATGGTGATTATGCGGCCAAGTTCTTTGGAAGTCGAGTAATGGAAGAATGAATGTCTTATAACCCTGCCAGCCGTGCGGAATCAGAACACGAGACTCGTGAGCGTACCTGAAATACTGCCACTCAGTGAGTGACCAAAACGAATGTGACATGTTACCCAAAAGCATGACCAGTCTGACAAACAACCAATCAGAAGGCAGAGACCTATTGATCCAATTTAACCAGACCACAAACGGCTGGTAGGACCAATAAGCAGGCGTTAGGACAAAAGCACATCGACTATCTGCAACAACGGGAACGTGTCCGTAACATCTCTCTTTTCAACAAAAGCGAGTTAATCACATGTCATAAGAATGTTTCCTGGGGTTAGCACTTAAACGTATGATTGGTTGACGAACACGATTAGATCTGCGAACATCCAAAGTGTCTGAGATGACTGAAGGTATTTGGCATGTTGGCGTTAACGAGAACGTATCTAACAATATGTCAATGGGTAGTTGATCGTTGGTCCGATGACATTCCTGGCTATCATCGGCTCGTTGTCTCAAGTGATTGACATGACGTGTCCAGATGAATTTTCCAACTCTGACTCGGTAGACAACATTACCCTTACGACTGACAATTAGGCCTGGTAGTCAAACTTCCCCACTGTGACACATATTCCGCACATAGACTGCATCTCCCGGTCGGAAATATCTGGGGTGTGCTCCATGATGCCTGTTGAACTGCGCTTCCATTGGTCTATTTCTCTCTGTTGTATTGATCTTTGGGCGTCTAGCATCTAGTGGAATTCTTAACTGTCGTCCCAGAAATGCTTCAGCTGGTGACTGCTGTTTCGGTGTCGCTGGGTTAGCTGTTGAACGGTGGGCCCTCAGGAAAACATCAATCATTTCCTCTACTTTACCTTCTCCTTCCAATTTCTGTAAGGCCCTCTTAAACGTATCTACGCATCTCTCCACTTGGCTATTAGACTGTGGGTGATAAACTGGCGTGAATACGTGATGAACGCCGTTGCTGCCACAATATGCTCGGAATTTCACTGAACTGAACTGTGGTCCGTTGTCCGTCACTAGAACTTCCGGAACACCAAATTGAGCGAATAATCTTCGAAGATGAGAAATAGTTGTTGACGTTGTAGCGATTCGTATGGGAAAAATCTCTGGCCACTTTGAGTGTGCATCGATCGTTAATAAGTAGAACAGTCCGTTCGATGGGCCCGCAAAATCAAGGTGAACCCGGGACCAGGGTTTTTCAGCCTTGGGCCATGAATATAGTTCAGATTTAACGGGCATTTTTGCCGCCATTGCGCAATTTCTGTAAGATCGAGCCAAATTTTCGATTTGTCCGTCGATTCCTGGCCAATAAACATAATCACGAGTCACCGACTTTATGCGGCTAATACCAGGATGGTCCCAATGTAACTATCTTATCACGCGCTGCTGTAAAACTGTTGGAATCATTGCACGGTCTGCTAACATTAAACACCCGTTGATCACGATAAGTAATTCCTTACGGCGAAAAAATTGTTTCAATCTCTCATTTATTGAACCAGTTGGCCAACCATTCTGGAGGCATCGCATGACCTGCTGTAATAAAGCATCCTCCGCTGTCGTTTTTGCCACCATTTTGGTAGTTACTGGTAGATTACTGATTGAGTCTGAAAAAACTTTGTAAACCTCATCATCTGTTGATATTGATGAAATGACTGAGTCTTCATCAGGCCTTGTGACCGCCTCTTTTGCTATGAGACGAGATAATGCATCTGCATTCCCAAAACTTGATGTTTTCTTGAGCCGAATTTCAAAATTGTATCCTAGTAACACCGTAGCCCATTGCTGTAACCGATTGGCCGTGTGAACCGGAATACCCTTTTTTGTACCAAAAATTGACAAGAGAGGCTTATGGTCTGTATGTAACGTAAACTTCCGTCTGTGCAACATTTTGTCAAATTTTTTAACTGCAAGTATGAGCGCGAGCCCTTCTTTTTCAATTTGGCCATAGTTCTTCTCAGTCGAACTTAGTGTGCGCGAAACATGTGAGACCGCCTTTTGTGAACCATCGGGAAATTTGTGCAGAATAACTGCTCCAATGCCGTATCGCGATACATCTGCAGCAACAATTATTTCTAGTTTTGGGTCATAATGTTTTAAAAGCAAATTGGAGGTCAAAATTTGTTTGATACGTACGAACGAATACTGGCAGGCTTCTGACCACAGCCATGAACAATCCTTCGTAAGTAGATGATTCAGTGGTGCACGAACATCATGCATATGAGGCACAAAATTGTTGGAAAAATTTTTCCAGACCTAGGAGCGATTGGAAGGTAGTCTTATCTGTTGATGGGGGCATTTCTATTATAGCTTTTATCTTCTCTGGGTCAGGCCTACGACGGTCAATAACGAAACCCAGATATTGAATACTTTTCATGAAGAAGGAGCATTTGTCGGACTTGACGCGGAAACCATACTCTTCGATGCGTTTAAAAACCGAAGCGAGATACGACTGATGATATTCTACTGTGATACTAACAATAATAATGTCGTCCAAGTAAGCCATTGCACACGTCAACCCAGCTAACATCGTGTCCATGATCTGCTGAAAAATCGCTGGAGCACACTTCACACTTCAGTGTACGCTCTCGAGTCTCGCTTTCTGATTCCGCACGGCTGGACGGGTTATAACAGAATGCTATTCGGCAAAGAACGCCCATGTAATCAATTGCACGCAGCGAGTGCGTCCACGTAAAAGTGCAGCGAACCGACGGCGACAGACGCCCTTTTTCACGCCAAATCTTAACCTATGCTAACTGAGGTCGGACCACCTCGTACACTGGTGGTGTACATGTGCACGTGTGGTCTGCGCGGGCTGTGCGTTAGAAACCAACCTGTTTACTTTAATCAAGTGTGTACATGAACTGTGCAACTTTGTGACTATAACGAATTTGCGTCATAATCTACGATGTTTCAAACGGATTTCAACAAGCTTCTGGCATTCAACGATCAACACTTATGATTGTTGGATGAAACTATTCGCCTTATGTTTTTATAAATGAAACTTTCTCGTTTGGATAAAATTATTTTGACTTCAGATGTGCCAGAGTTTATTGAACATTAACCCAGTCTCAGTAATGAAATTCCCAGTTCCTGATCACACACTGTTTTCTATGAGACTACAGATTTTGGGGGTAAACTGGTAGAGGTATTCTACCCATTGAAGAAAGGTCAACAAATGTTGGATAAAATGTTAACGCCAAACAACATTGGATACTCGGGAAAACCTGTATGCCACATAAGTATCCAATTGGGGCAGCAATTAGACAGCATCAGATCTGTTAGATCATTAGAGCAACTAACAAACAGATGGAGTCGAATAAATCAGTAGAAAATTTGGAGCAGTGGAATCGTTAGGATTTCTTCAATTCAATACCGTTTCGTGTCTGCGAAAAAAACACCAATATTCAATAAAGTAGGGATTGCTCAACAGCACCAGTCCCGTCTTTTCGAAGTAGGTGAGCTTTCATTGTGGTGCCATGATACTGACATGAACCTTGTAGTCTGCAAAGTGCACATAACTATGAACCCGCTGATTATTCGGAAGCTTTCATCGCTGGATGTGGACCATAGGCACAGAGTTGCAGTCGACTGTTTCTAGGAGGGAGCTAATCACGGTGATTTCTGCCTGGTGGTCAGGAGAGAAACAAAGACATCCAGACCGAGCCAACAGAAGATGGATTCTTCTCAGCCTGACCTCCGCAGATGGGGAGGAGATAAATCATTTGAGCACGATCAGTAGCAAAGTGGAAGAATGATGTTTGAGACAAACGGACAAAACGTAACCGCTTCCGGTTTTTCCAAAGGACTGGGGAACCGGGTGAAACGATAACTCGATATTTAGCTACGCTAAAGAAATATCGCACAACTTTAGTGAGGGTTTTGAGGTGAGTCTTACCAAAGACAGAACGGAAACCGAGTTTTAAGATTCAAAGATGACCCCATCGATTACTGAACATTCTAAATTGATGCTCAATCAGTACATAAACGTTTGCAAAAGCGAAGAGGCGCCTGAACAAAGGAAGGTGTTGTTGTTAAACGTGATTGTTATGGAGGAGGAATCGATAGACTTGGTGGATCAGATTGTTGTAACTTTAAAAAATTCGTTTGTCTACTCCAAGCCACGGAAAACGAGTGTACTACTATTTGTCAACTATCACTGACACACTCCCGAAGATGATTCAAACCTAATTTTTCGCAAAATAAGATTTTTATTTGGCCTATTGGCAATTAGACTCTAATAAGTCTGTTAATTACACTTAGAACTTGTTCTGTAAATTCTCGTTGGTTAAGTTTGTCTTACCAGCTAGAAATGCTTAGTGAAAGTGTAAACAGCGTTTAGTTCAAACATTTTACAAAGTAGATGAAGCCACGCGTGATATGCCAACTTTTGGAAGTACCATAGAGATCGTCACTGAAATTGGGAGATACACTTCCAAAGGGATGTTTCGCTCAATGAATTCATCTCTGTCCTAAAAAAGAGGGCGTTCAGTTTCTGTGCATCTGCTAACCTGTTACAAAAACCGAAAAGTTGTAGGCTGTCTTTACAACGCCAGCTTCTGGGAGTATCAAAACGGTACCTTGATTAAGTGATATGGACAATTCGTAGAGTCGAATCTTCAGAGAACTGTTAAGCATCGTGTAGTTCAACCGTACGCCGACTCCTGAGAGGTACAGCGAAAGTAGAAAGAAATGCAACAGTCAGAATCATCGAAGCTTATACATTGGATTACTACAATCCAATAATATCCTTGGTTATCCAACAGTTGACAGGAGTGAACCTGATTTCTAGGAGGAATCATCATGATATGGATGTCTGATAGTTCACTTCAGCAAAAGATTCCTACTTATAGAGCGTAAATATGCGCAAGCTGATAATGAGATTCTAGCGGTTTTTGTTGCCAAGACATTGTTTGTCAAAATATAATAGATCACATGGGTTGTAAACGGTTAGTAGTGCGCATTCTGTTATCCGTTCAACGGAGAAGGCTAAAACGAACACTAACCAAACCGTAAAAAATATGACGGTTACTTAACCTAACGGTCAGAAGCTCAGTTATACATTGCCAGTGCACTATCCAGAACTGACAAAAAAAGCATACTTTGATGAAGTTGGTATGACACCAATGTGGCTATAGACTACACTAGGTCATAAACCAACTTCACTGCGAGCCCTTAAAAAGAGGTAACGATACAACGCGCCACGTTGCAACAACTGGTTGAAAAAACAAGAAACCAGTGACTTCGAAGTGAAAAAAGCATTGCTGGAAGAACTGATAGTCTTTTTTCGGGATCGTGAGTACTTCATCTAGGAGAATGACATAATATTCAAAGAAGAAAGTTTTATCATTCCTGGCAGATTTCAGCTAAAGATGCTACAGCACGTTCTTCTGGTGCATACAGGACTGAACAATCGTAGTCGGATAGTTGGGGAGCTTTTCTGTCGACCTTGAAGGCTGAGTTCCATAAAACACTAAAGACAAACATATAGTGCTCGGTAAAGTATTGGCCCAAGGCAAATTAAAGGAACTTTGCTAAAATGTCAGGTCCACCGAAACCATGAAAATACTATCCATGGATATTATTCAACCGACCATAATAGACAATTTAAGAGACTTTTACTGGCTAAACTCTGCTGTCTCAAGCGCTGTTCGTCATAGACCTCGAGCCCGAATCTGATGCTGTGATACACGTAAGGTCCATGCCTCAGACTATGAACCACAGATCGTTTCTGAGGAATTCACATCTTGCGCTGAAAAGCGGAGCTTCGGATGTTGTTTAAGTAACCCCTGTTGCAGTCAGTCAGGTGATATTGTATGGTAAACAGCCAGTTTCGTAACGCGACCGTTGCAACAAGCACGGTCCTCCGGCTATTATATAACGCTGGCGCTACTTGAAAAATATTACTCCTGGTGAGTGTATGCCCTACACTGCAACTCAGAGAACGTTGTCGTTCAATGAAAATATTAAAACCTCTGAGACCCACAAACACCGAACTAAACCGAACTGCACAGGTAACACAACGGAGCAACAGAAAAAACCGGCCTTGCAGATGGGTGATAAAGTGGGAATATAATACGTTCGAAATAGGTCATGATGATAGGCAAAAGAGGTGGTCGTCAGAGACTGCGACTAACGGTCTCACCAAGTGGAAAGGGGAAACACAGCGGAAAAAAGGGATCAGATACATTAGAGAAACGCGGATAAGTAGAAACAGAAGGTCATCCTAGTAATCCCAAAAAATTAGCCGAAAACCCTAGTGTATATTGTAAAAAAAGGCGAGTTGGGAGGATTAAATTAAGAAAAGTTTGGGGTCTGACCTTGGGACAGCATGCTGTAGTGCATTTTCTTACTACGTCTGAGATTTCATCTCTGGTCACGTTCCAATGAGTCAGCTGTCTTGACCACCGCACAAATGACCTCAAATTGAGCTCAAAAGATTCAATATACTTAAGCCTTCAACCATTTTGGCTTGAGTATAATGTATAGGTTGTTTGGTCATTCCAAATAGAATCATAATAACTGCCCAGTTACTTCTAAACGACGATCCTTGATTGAGAGTTCTTATTAAGTTAGGCCCACAGACATTGCTAAACTTGCTTAAAGATGTTTTTGTTATTGCCATATAGCGTGGAGATCTGGTCAGTATTAATTAAACATTGCATCTGATAGCAAATTCATCGATTACGCAGATTACGTCTTTTAGCCTGTTTTTTTGTAAGAAAGTCCTAGACTGATATACACTCTTGGTGGAAACAAGCGGACGGTATGGCTTCCAGAGCTTAGTCCTTACAGGCAAGAAGAGCATAAAAGTAAATAGCTCCGTTCAAAATGCGCAGGCCGGAAGTAAAATACGCATCAGTCTCACTCCTAACTAGCATAGGTGACATTTCCTAAATGTTGGTAGGCCATCAATTAATTGATTTCTCCGCCAGCGTACATGACCAACACCATGTTGCCCTACCGAATATCACATCACAAATGACTGAATTACAATTGTCAAACCAATCGGTATGGATTTTCTCCGAAACGATCAACGTTCGTAGTTCCGTGCAAAGTGATATAAGTTAATTCACATTTTGTGAACACCAGTGTGCTGCAGTTTTGTTGAACGCTGCTGACAGGTTTCAAGAGGTGTTCTTGAATTTTCTCTTGTCATGACTTCAAAAACGTTCTCTACAACCACAACATTGTCGCTGGCTCGGTTGTTATAACAATCCATCGACCAGTACATTCTGAAACGCATTCTTTGGGAATAAAACCAAGAAACCGAGTTGACTATGGTGAACAATTACTATTGAGAACAAATGAATGACCACACAACAGTGTCGCAGTTGGTCTGGTCATTAACACCTTGGTCTATGCGACGATTCTGGCTGTAAAATTTTCCGACAAATGCTACTGCTCTTTTGGCAGGAATCAAAGGTGATAGGATTTTGAATGTCCAACTGACTTCTTTCAGATGACTTGACAATAGCTCATACGTACTTAGAATTCATGTCAATCTACAATGCTGAATAACTCGTCACTGTTGAATCACCTAACTCAGAACCTCTGCAGCGTATCTCACCAGTCCGCTTTCCACAATGTTTTCTTACTGGTCAGTCTGTAGGCTCAGCCCGAAGAAACTGTACTAACTCAGTCAAACTACTAAATGTTTAACTCTGGACTGAGTGAGAAATGGCGGCTGGATGAATTACCTATGATGAGTGGCTAGTCATCCCGTGCACGTAGAGTACCAAATGATTCAAGCGGGCCAAACGCTGCAAACTACCTTGTCTAGTTTTCGAAACAGATTGCATCCCCATCAGTTTTAATATATTTTGGCAGCACTTTTGAATGTTTCGGCACCTTTTCTAAAGTGGCTGGAGACCAGTTTAAGCTTACACGAGACATTCCTATGCTATTCCTCTATCTGTCCACGGTCCTTCAAATTAAACGTATCATACTAAATCAACGATTGGAAGCAGGTGAACCGTCATAAAATCTCAATACTGCGCGAGGGCTTACATTAACAAACTTTCGCTCGGCTGATAAACTTGTCAATATAAATCATCGCACAGTGTTGGTGCAATTTATCCGTTTCCATTTCCTGCATCACAACGTCAGTGTGATTGACTTAACTCGTACGGCTCTGAAGCCTTGTGGAACAATACCAGAGACAACCCTTGATTCGTCTTAAACTGATATCGGGTCGAACAAAAAGGACACGGAGACATGCAAAAATAGTGTCCACGGCTCTCAACGTTTCACTTCCGTTATAGCTCGTCAATGACCGTGAACTATCGATTATACTTGATAAGATGATTACCTTCTTTCGAGGTCGGTGGGTAGCGTTACGATTTTTCAAAGGCGAATGTCACTGAACGTTTAACTAGGATAATTTCTTTGTCTGCTTTGAGGTCAGCTGCATGGTGATCACCATGTTTGTCTTATGAGATTCTGGCCAGAGTCGAAACCTCGATTCAGGCGGAATGGGCAGAAAACTACGTTGTGATATTTCACTCTTTTCCTATACTCTGTTCAATCAGACTCCATGCAGGTCGATGGGTTTATGCCAGACATACAAAACATTTATGCATTTACTTTGATAACTAACAGGAAAAATCACGTCATTTTGAATTACTTTAGTGCAAACCGGTGAGCAATTAAGATGGATACCAAAGTTTATGACAAAGTTTGCCAGAATAGGGACTAAATTACACAATTTCCACTGATATTTCATAAATAGTGTTAATTTCAAGTTTCTTTCCTGTTGGTAGTTTGATGGATGATCCGTCAATCTGTGCGACCACTTTTTAATGCACTCACTTGGTAATACAACGGTACAGCAGTCTCCATAGATGATGGTAAGAAGGAAACGTTTCTTATATGAAGTTCCCAGCAGAATAGCCTCTCACTACACAAGTCAGTAACATAAAAACATGGTTGTTTTCGAGGGATGTCTGGCGAAATCTTTTGGACTGTTAACATCATTCGTCTCTCAAATCGGCTAGTTCACATTTCTGTGAAATGAAATAGGCAGCACATGTTTAAAAGGCTTCAGACAAGTGGACTTTAGTTACGTGACATTCAGTTCACTAGCAGCTCATTGAGACCAAGACCTGGTAACAGTAATACCGATTAGGTGATGACACCTATCGCTGATGCCCGCGTAGTTGTGTGACGCTGAGTCAGTGTTCAAGCGCAAGGGTGCCACATCAGTCTAAAGTGACGGCATAATTTTGTCTTCGCAACTTTCCACAAAGTTTTATAAAAATTCACTATATGTTACGCATATTTAAACCAAAAATCAGTCTACAACTCCTCGATAGCTTTGTTCATCTACTACACAAATGGTTACTGTTAACTCGCTAACATGGGTGATGTTACTAAACTCTGGGGTAACAATTGGCTTTTATCGCGGATCGTAATATGACATGCATGTGCGCCGTTGTGCGCATTTTTACCTCATCAGTGGACTGAGGTAAGTTTGATATAATCAGTCAGATTTTCATAGCCTTGTAGACCATCTCTGAAGCGATTTTAAGCATTTTTGGGGCATTATTCACAGATGATCAGTAATCAACACTGTGTTTAAGGTATGGCTTTGAAGCTCGATATTAGACGGTACTAGTCTATCTATAGGTGTTAGTTCTTGTTCAAAAAAGACAGTCGCTGTTCACCTTTCCGCAGCCTGTTGTTCAAACCGGATTAGTTGATAATTAAGGAGCCACTGTGCTAGAGGTCAACAACACCATAATATACAATTCATTCGGTTGATTTGGCGGTGGACCTAAATTAACTGACGTTTGTATTTTAAAACGTTATAGGTTTTATAAACTACTTAAAACCTAAATTGCGCCAGTCCATTGGGTGTTCTGCAGTCGGTGATTTGTTTTAGTGTGATTGGGTGTATAAACTGAAACTCAGTGCGGTTGGTTATTGTGTTCATGGTTTGTTTTCAGACTTCCCATGCCCGTTCACGCAAAGTTAATTTGATACAACACAAATTTGTTAATTGCCTTATTTAAGATTAATGTTTCAACTAGGCGTGTCAGTTGCACAAGCTTTGCTTTGCAAAACCATGGTTGTTTGGACATATCTCAGAACAGGCAACGTAGAATGTAAGCAAATGATAAGGCAGTGGACAGTGTGTTCGTAATATTCACGTGATTTTATTCTCGCTGGTTGATTTGATCTTTTGTCAAATATTTTGCCAATCCATTTCCCAAGTTGAATACCACTGAGAGCACTAATCTGACAATTCGCTACCCAATCCAAGTAATCGATACGCTTACACAGTAGTCAAATTGTATGTCCAGTTAGGAAACACAGAAATTAATTGAGTGTATTTAACTTAATCAACTGCGGTTATGAAGTGAAAGGTTCAACTTCAGTCAGTAGTTTTAATTCAACATTCTGTAATTGGTGTTGCTTACCAGATTAAGCGGTAACCTACTTCATCAATTGAAATGTCGTCTGACGTAGATCATAATAAATCCTATGAATTAAGTGTACTTTCTCAGGCACATTTTAGGGATTTCACTCTGAAACTGTTTTTCTAACAATCAAGAGATACGACGGGTTGAGTTGCAGTACCGTTTGATTAGGGTCAAGATAGGATATCCAGATATTTGTGTATGGTTCCCGGTTGAGCACCTCTTTCTTGGATACGAAAACCAGTGGTCTTTGCTGTTTAGTTTTTCTTTGGTGGTCTGGTTTATCTTGAAAGTCCTGTACAGTTCTTTTGTAAAAAGTACATTCAACTTGTTTTCCTTACTCTACCTGAATAGTGCCAGCGCTTATATTTATGTCCGAACTTCTCCGAATCACTAACGCCATGATATCCGCTCCCCACGGCACTAATTTCTGAATATTTGTTGGCTCTCTTGATTTGAAAAAGACCCTTTGGAGTAGCTGACACATTGTCTTCCAGGATATAGGACCGTTACTTTTGCTTGCGAATCTGGACGGACAGTGACACAAAACATCCCCCACACTCTCTGGTGTTAGTCCCCCGGAATTATACCAAGTGATTCAATGCAAGCCGCCCTTAGCTTCAACTGAGCACAGACCGTTCTCTCTCGCTGTAACTAGTTAGGCGGATCACGTATACTACTGTTTGTGATGTACTTCTAATAAATAAGCCGTAGTGCATTTTATAATTTGACTCAGGAGTATTGGAGTTCCCAAGAACTGTTTCATTAATAATCATGCGTAGGCTATTTTATAAGCGTTGTCAGCTTTTGATGGTGATGAAAATTTCATGTGTTCGCTGGCAGGTCATTGAGAAGAATTACAGCAACGCGCGAACAACCATCGAGGGGACGGGGGCGGAGCTCGGTTCAAACATCGGTGAAACAGCAGAAACAATGGACACCAGTCGTCTGGCCGATGTGGCTGACATCTGCGACTCGATCAAAACCCAGCTGATTTTCCTCATCGAATGGGCTAAAAATTTACCCAGTTTCGGAATGCTCACAATGAATGATCAGGTAATGATGGTTTTTGTAATTAATTCGGCATTGTTTAAATTAGTTTACTGTACACTGAAAGACACTTTTGGGCGAGAATAGAAATTACAGACAGCATTGTAACGTACATTGCTTCTTTACAGTGATCTCTCCATAAGGCCTGTGTAACAATCACATTTTGGGAAAAACTAAAGTCTATAGTAAATATGTGGTAGTAAGAAACTACACACCCCCAAATACCAAGGCGAACCATCTTTTAAAAGAGATCAAAGCGATAAATCGTGGCTTCAACTGGACTTGATCCAAAGACAAAAACAGACTACCCGGATACGACAAGCAATCTCTAGCGAATGATTTTTCATGATTGTGTCTCTTTGAAGTCCTCAAATTCATCACATTAGTCAGCGGTATTTTGATGTGCAACCCCCTTAAGTGACCACCATTGCAAAGTCTTTATCAAGCTCACCACTGTTCCAAGTCTTTTCACGTCACTGCTACTACCTGCTCTAAGTACGTAAATGAAGAACTGACTGAAATGCAGATCGAATCAACTGTAGAGTGTTAGTTCACTGAAAACATCTACAATTATATTAAGCCGCAGCCATACTGACCTTGTTTTCGTGTAATTCATGGATAATGGCAAACGTTAGTGCATTAGCATTTATGCTTGCTTGTTGTGTGCAAGACAAAACGTTAATTGCTAGTAAACATAAAAGCCAAAATCTCACTTACCTTGAACAGAGGAGTCATCCTAATTTTTCGGGTTGAATACGCATGCAATCCGTGAAATTAAGTGAAGAATGGGTTTGCAACCACTTCGATAAAACGACTTGACAGTAAAATAGGTATAAACAAAGGCCAGTCTTGCTGCTACCAGACCCTTACTTGGTTCATCTGCATTCGTAAGTTAGCGGGTGAACGGTCCATTTGGTCAAAATGGTTGCATCTTTCTTAAGTGCGAAACAGATGGTAGGTCTACCCGTTTGTCCGTATTTCATCACTCAGACATTCGCAAAGACGCTGAGGAAGATCAAGAGCATGAAGGAGGTTAGGAAGTCAACGTCTTAGTAGATGAAGTCCATTCAATCACAGTTACACTTTAGTCAGTGAGCGTAACGGGAAAGTTTGCACCGAAATCTGGCTCAGTCCGTTGTGTATTGTTATCACTCTCTTGGATAACTATTTTGTCTAGTCGTGCGGAATAATTTACAAGCGATGTGCATTTGTCGAAAGTGTGATGATGACAAAGCAGAGTGGTAACAGAATAATTATGACACCCCAGCGTAAAGCTAAAAATGTTATGAATTCACAACGTTGTTTGAGAGAGATCAACTTTTAATTTCCACTGGGGCGGTTACTGCTGTGCGGATCAATCATCATCAGTGTGTCAAGTGACATTACTCTTTAGCACGTGTGGGTGGCTTGGGGCTTTGTTGTCTGACCACTTAAGGGGTGTTATCTAGAGTCTATCGGAAGACCAAATTGGTATAGAAGAACGATGCGGATTATCATCACCTATCGTCGGCGATCACAAACACACAGCTTATAGGTCAACAGAGACCTAATTTAAACTTATATGTGCGCTGGCTGCACTTATTCTTGGCGTCTGCGCTGGCTACTTTGAGATTCCGTGCGCTCAAACCCCCTAAACCTTGTCTCAGTTGGAATCACGTTGACCTTGACACTTGTGTCAATGAGGTGGAGGATTATCGACCCCCAATCTTTGAGAACAAAGCTGATAATTCATAGGGCGCTAGATGTACCGTCTAATGAATGCACCAGACTAGCAAGCCTGTCGGAATGGGTGAATCTGTGTGCTGAATTGTTGGTTATACCAGCAATGGTCAGCATTAACTTCAGGTAGATTGAGAACACGTGACCATTTGTGGCTGAGTTTACGATGGGAATAGTCGAACAGGACCTCGAAAGCTCCGTCTTCAGAAAGTGATGCTGCCTAGTTAGACTATCTTTTTGGACAGTTGTTACGATGATGCTCCAACTTCTAACAGGGACTTGGGAAACTGTCACGTGGTATGTTTGCCAAATGCGATTAGCTTTATCAATCTTCTGTGCCGTGGTCGCTAGTGGATTGACGCTGAAGACGTGTTACATGTTCTCAGGCAACCGTTGAACAAAAATCCCCTAATGAAAAACACGTCCTACTTTTGGCGTATCTGGTACCGATATACGTTATGAAATAATAGCATTCTCGACCACCTAGCTTAGCAACGTTTGGCCTGTTGCACAAACTGATGTGTTCAGTTATGGCTATGCTTACCTGCCGTTAGGTCTTTGTTTAGTCCAGTGACACCAAACTACCTCGTTAGTAGGGTGAGGTGGGAGGATTTTAGCTACCAGAGTTATCCCAGATGTTATTTCAGATGTCATATGACGTATGGTGAACATGACTTCCTGTAATGATTCCAGAAATACAGAAATGAAGTAGCTGACTTAGATTAACCCCAGAGCTAGCTTCGACACAGTAGTAATAGCAACTGAACTATGCAAAGCAAGTATTTTAACTCTCGAGTGCAACTGTACAGCTTATTGTCAACAATGTAATAAAACAACAGTAATGAGAAATAGGTTTAGTGACAATCACCACATTTCCACTTGATCAAATCTTGCTTTAGAAGTAATCCTTGGCGACGAAGCGAATGGTCAGGCCACTGCACTAACCAATAAGTTTGAGAACACAACGTTATGAACTTTCATTACATTGTTAACAATAATGGACAACGAGAAGATTTACATACAACACAGCCTAAAGTTATCTGAAGATATACCTTAGGGAAAATATCATATGCACGGGTCTGTCAATATTTTGCTCGGAGCACCAATCACAAATAACAAGTATGCGAGACACCACATGTAACATTAAATGCTACTATGAATGGAGACTGAACATTTGGTGAGCAGAATATACGAGTTCTGCCGTTACATCAATAACGACACCGACACAGAGATTAACTAGAACCGGTCGTTGACGAGTGAGTTAACCGGAAGGGCATGTGTGACCTGAGATACGCAACACATGGATAAAACTGATCGGTTCTTGTCAAAACCCTCATACTTTGGGAGTGGTGTTTTGGCTTTTGTAGGGCACCCACAAACACCACGCGCACGTTTGTGCTACTCACTTGTCTGCATGGTTAACCACACGCGGAATGCTAGTTTTGTAACCTTGTATTTACTTATTTCTGATTGGGCTAGACGTTGTGACCTTCCAGACTGGATAACTGACCGTGATCCCGCTTACTCCTGCCACAGTTAGCGCTGTACAGCTCTTACCATGACCACATAGACGTTCCTGTCTCCCGCAGTCTGCAATTATTCTGTACACTAGTTCGCTCTGGCCACATTATGTTTCCAGTTTCTAACTACATATGACCATAAGCTTCCGGATACAATAGCCCTGCTACAAAAATGATGTAATATGATCGATTCTTTGATATCCATTAGCATTGTCTTGTTGACCTGGCATGTTTTCTCAGGTTTTCCTACTGCTTACTCTCCACTGTGAGTAAATCAGAATAACTCTCAGTTTCAGATTCGTTGGAAGTAAGTCTATTGAACTAATAAATGTGCACACCGTGCAACAGCCTAAAAACAGTATGGCCATTACTGGATAAAAACACCTGAGCAACATGATGAATAACATGCCGCAGGGATCCTTGACCTTACACTGAGAAATCACTGAGGAACCGAATGCACTATCAGGGCATTTATTATGTCTGCTGTAGGGCGAATCGTGGTGCAACGTTGGGAATAAGACAGTGAAGTGTTTCCATTTCACAAGCTTGTGACAGCGTGTACATGCTTCAGGTGCAAATTCACCAATCAAAGTGGGACTTCTAGCCAGCAGATTCATCTAATGAGTTATGCAGGGTACGCATTGGATCAACTAACACACGGTGGCGCCAGATCGTTTAAACATCTTGCCGACCAGAGGAAGATTTTCCAGCAAATAACACAGAGAGTAGACTATGCGCAAACCGCTAACTTTTGTGGGCATCTTACTGTGTAAATTGAACACAATTCACAACTGATTGCAACTGTTCCAATCCCATACAATTATCGGTTGACTCCTTTCGAACAGAGGCATTATCCTTGAGTTTTGCTCTTGTTAGCACTCGTCAGTAGTTTGCGTTCTTGCTGCAAGAGTTTCCGTATGAAAAGTCCGGATTCCATCTTTGGCTTTGGTCCGATCGGCACGAGGCTAAAAATTTTAAAAGAGGCAACCAATGGCAAATCGATGGACTGACCAAGGTGACGGGATGTAAGATATCTGCACCAAATCTAGTATGAACGAAGTCAAACAATTTGGACGTCGTCGTTAACATGTTATTGATAAATGAATTGAGAATAATACAACGTTATGAGCAAGTTGTAATACTCTACGTTTCAACCACCTCGGGTGGTTTTCGATTACAACACTCCGGAGGAAGGTTCCCCAAGATGGCTGAAACGTAGAGTATTACTACTCGCTCATAACGTTATGTTGTTCTCAGTCCATTTATCAAAGGTGACGGGATGTTGAATCTGCAGGATGTTGGATTGGTTGTTTGCATTAACGTGTGTATAGTTGGTGGCTACAAAATGTGCGGTAAACACTAGACGGAGAAGGTAGCGTAACTGACTTCGTGACTGGACGAAGTACAATGCAACTGAACAGGTACGGCGCCCACATAAAACAGAAGAACGACGAAATCCTGGGTAACAGTTGAATTAGTAACGAGTACCGAAATGATCTGGTTATTAAAGCGCATACATCGACATCAACAGGATTTTAAGAGAAGGCTAAGTACAACACTCTTTTGGAAGAGGAACTTCATCAGTTTTTAAAACTGAACTAAATGTAGTATTCTGTAGGATGGAACCAAACTTTCGTATAGTTTTTGACTTACAAACGTATGTTGTTATAGAGCTAAAGGTGACCAAGGACTTGCAATAACCACAATGATGAGAAACTGTAAGTTTGGACTGCCTTACGATAAGCACTAGGATCGGAAAAATAGGATACCATGTTTGGCACACCGTGTCTAAGAACAGCATTGGCTTCACAGTTAACAATTACGGATAAAAGCAACCAGTGTATCTATTCATGAGAACCCCGGATAGCCTGAGAGTTTCGATTCCAGGTTGAGAAACACTCGCGCCTGATCGCAACTTTTGCATTCAGGTAGACTTTCCAGCCAGCTTCTTTCGAAAAAAAGTAAAAAAACTCAAAATTCGTCTTTGTTTGGACTCATCAGTAGTGCATATTTTTGACATGGCCAGGGTTAGACCTCCAGTCACGCTTTCATGAGGCAACACGTTGACAACATGTTGACACGTTTGCCACTGCTGATGGTTTTAACGTTTAAAGTATGATAAACATATAATCGTGTTGACCATGACGCCACTGATCTCACATTATCATTTGTGAGCACCCAACCACTTTTGCTCGTGAATAGTGATCAAGCTGCTCGGTCATCTCGATAGGAGACATAATCACTGTCTGTTAACTCCATTTGATAACCCCGAGACTCAGACTTACGAGACAGGTCAAAATCTTCCTCCTAATTAAACCCACCAGGCGAAATTTTAGTTGGCTGATGATTAGCTGATGATTCGCTTGATTTCAAGTTGACCATCAATCGCGTTTGATCGTGGCCTCTGCCATCGTATAGCTAGCATTCTTCGGGGAAAAGCACAAGACTTCAATTTTGTCTTTGTTAAAACTTGTGGGTTTATATCGGGTTGTCATTATAGTACATGTAATCTGCTAAACTTTTTATGAACTCAAACCCATATAGAACTTGACACTTTCGTCATCGTCAACTCGTTTTCATCACTGCACTTCTACACCAGGTGCTAGTAAATGGTATAATTTCAGTTTAAAACACGTGCTTTCTCAGTGTAACTAAAAAATGATAACGTCAAGGATAATCATTAGACTCCAGCCGTCACTCCATTCACGTTCCGGACTCAAATGGTTTTCACATCACATCGTTTTATTGCAATATTCACGGTAGTTTTTTTTAAATTTAGGACTCAAAGTTCAAAACGTGTACAGACGCATATTACAAAGATCGGAACATTCACTAACATTGGTGAAATTCAATTGTACAACTAAACATTACGTAGTTGGTTCGCTGATTTATGAACAAAATTGATACATTCAAGTTAGAGTAAATGACTGAGTAGCTGTGAGGAAATATTTCTGTATAACGGTAGATTGTCTCACACTTTCAAACTGCTTACCGAACGAACGGTCACACAATTATTCCACAGGATTTTCAAACGTTCGTCTTTACTGGAAAAGCCAGTTTTGTTGAGATGCATTTGAGAAAGTAGGATAAACTGTATGCCTTAAACCAGGATCATTTGCATTTTTTCAATCGCCAAACGTACTGCAACAAGAATCAAAAGCTAATAACTAGCTTATTCAAACCAAAGCTCCTTCTGTGCTACAAGTTCAATGATATCTGCGACCTCAAACTGAGAAGACGTTTTAACAGTGGAGTTAGCAATTTGCGTCAACAAGACAGCTACCCCTCTATACCCAAGAAAACCAAGCAACATACGGCTTGCTCGCGCTTAAATTTGGTAACTCGGTTGTGTCTAGGTTCAGGCCACTCGGGCGGTGGTCACCACGGTTAATGCACGAGAAGGTGATAGATGATCACTGAAGTTTTATCGAGAAGCTAGTTTTTGTTCTTTGGTTTGTACGTTCAAAGTTCCCCAAGTCTTATGATAACGCAATTTGCAATTTGATGATTTGCTCACCGTACAACGACCAGACCTCAATGGAAAAATGTGAAAGCACTAAGGAGATAGACGTGAGACAGCCTCTAACACAACCGCACGACAGTCGTCAGAGAGACTGATAAAAATTCTATGTAAGCCTTAAACTCCCATGGACCTTCCTGTTTCGCATTGATGTTCTTCAACTAATTCGCTATGTTATTTCTTCATTCCTTCCCCAATAGTGTCATATATATGTTTCCGGTTATTGTTATTTGGTACTGAAGAGGCATTACGAAATACTAGCATCTACCACTGTCCGTTCTCTTACTGCTTTGTTCAGATGACAGAAACACCAATTGACCTTCAGAAGTTAAACAAGCGTCAGATTGGTCTGGCGGCGTTCCTAATGACAATGGCTAAAGCATTGTTGTCCCAATGGGAATATAGTGAGGATGACGCAGACTCATTGTACAACCATGGGTAAAGCTGCGATACACACGCCTGCAAACTAACTTTGATGTTAGTGGTTTGTAGTAAATTTACATTTACAGGATAATGTGAACAGGTACAGTGGTACGAGTTTAACAAGTCTCATGCCACAGGAAGTTTAGAATTTTGAGAACGTCGAGGGTGGTCTCAATACAGTTTACTGGCAAATTCAAACACGAGTAAAGCCTTAACCTACTGATGATTTTTGAAGGGGGCTGGCTGAAACTGCATTCTGGATGCGAAGGCTGACAACATTTGTGAATGATGTACAGTTTACACAGACAAAATTCCTGACATCCCATAGTTGACTCATTCGTGATCTCGCTCTCTCCAATGATATTCCATTTACACCGTACTTTTCTTTAGAAAACTTCACAAATGTCTTAAAAATGACCAATATCTACACCTGTAAACCCGTGTTATCAATATTGACAAAGTAGTCTAGTCTTGAAACATCTGTTAAGAGAATAACACGTCGTAGTAACAGGAAATCGGGAGAAGGTGAAGATAGTATTCTCTCCAAGCAGGATAAAAGCGCTGAAATGGCACTACTCAACAGGAGAGATTACGTAGACAAAATGCAAGCCATACTAGATGATAACACCAAATTCGGCAAGATCAGAAATGTGGTAGACAAAATTGTTCATCTAAAGGAGCTGTCGTCAAAAATATAACATTCTATGAAACAAAACGAGAAAACTTACTCGTCGGTTTTTGAACGTATTCGAGCCACTGGAAACCTAATTCTCAGGCTTCATGGACTACTTGAGGTTCAGAAGACAGATGAACCTCTTCGTCCTTATCTAGGCATGTGAAACTAACTCTACCACTCACTGGTTAAATGGTTATCGCATTGTCTTTAGCAGGTTTGACAGAAGGTGCGAAAACATAACCAACGCGAATCCTTTGAATTCCCTAGTACAGTCGACGGATTCACAATTTATTTGACAAAGTCTGAAGATAGTTTGGTCAAACAAAGTGTGTTTCATAAGAAAGCGCAGCTAATGTCATAAGTGGTTGACATTTAAACGCTCCTCAAAGGCCTTTATCACGCGAGTGGTTTCACTGTTACAAATGGAAGATGTGTTTTCATCCAATCACCAGTTTACATATGTCTGACTTAGTAGCTTTCAGCAGTCTGGTCACATTGGATTAATAGGTTGCTGCTTTCTGACTGACTGATTACCGGAGTGATCACACACTACAGTAGTGCATGTGTAAGTTGGCGTGGTTTGAGTTCGGATTTCATATGTTCGGTCAGGTTATAACAAGTGGTGACGGCCAGCTGCACATCAGCAATATCATTAAATCAGTGTTGCTTGTCAAAGTTCAGAAGTTCCTCAGGCAGTAACATGAACAATACGAAGTTAGTCTATAAAAGTTATTTGAAGCCATGGCGCAGAAAACGTTATTTAGGTATATCTTATCAGTCTTGACCACTGTAGCCACAGCAGAATCATTGACCGGAAAAAAAACAGAACTTGCCTAACAACCGAACAGCGTGATCACGTCCAAAGCTTGGTGAAGCCTTACGAGGATTAAAACAGAGAATGTGCAGCAAAATTGAACGACGAAACTGAACTGCATGCAGTATTGACCCAACTCGGAAAATGTGTATGAGTTTACAATAATTGAGTGTTTGTTAATACTTAACATACCCTTCAATTTCTCGCAAATGAGGACATTTTAACACTCGTCGAATTGGTTATTCGTGAATTTGAGCAATACAACCTAACATATCTCACCGACTGTCAATTTAAAATTCTACTTATTTTTACGGGTTTTAATTGGCGACAGATGCGGATGCTCATGTTCATAGGATAGCTGAAAAGAAAGTAAGATGGTATTGCAGACTGTGGCAGGTGAGAGCCAGCAAACACTAATTACTAAAAATCAAACTAGATGGCTTGAAAAAATGCAACAGTGTAGTGACATCAGTATGTGTCAACAAAAAGCAAAAAATACGAAGACAACACAATTCATATCGTTATCTCCGAACATGCATTCACATTGTGGAAAGTCGCCCTTTCCGCCAGTTTTTTCGTTTCAAACTGGCATGACGAGGCTACGGAAAATATGGACGTAAAGAGGTTTGCTGCAGAAAAATACCCCCTATCGGAGATTTCTAACAACTTGGAGAGGCTTCCAGCTATTGTAAGAGATGTATATGCAAAACACCTAGATCATTACAAGACGAATTTTAAAAAACACAATCACCAGCATAAACACTATGTTGTACTACGGATTTCTTGCTGTATGACGTATCATTGGGCGTTGACTTCGTGATTCTTGTCTCGTTCGCTTACCCCGGTATATTGCACCACTTTGCCAATTCATCATCATTTCTTTGCTTCGATTCCTCGTTTTCCACAATCTAGGATGTCGAATCCTGTCCAAGTATCACATGCTGACCTGTTCCTTTATTGTAAAGAGGGTTTATTAAGTCCGCACTGCTAGCATTTGTGTTAGTGACGAAGTTGATATCTAACGTCTTCTAGCGTCTTCTAGGTTGGACATTCTGACCTTGACTAACTGCTGAGCTTGTGATCTCCCTCTTATATGTGCCTGCGAAGCTTTCAAATTTCGTTCAGCTTTCCTTCGTTCAGTAAATAATTTTGCAACTGACCATATTCCAGTTTTTGTTCTACTGGGAATATAAAGTTTCTACCGTATATCAAATGAATTTGAGATTTCTTTCTGCTCGCCGGATCAGGTGTTCACTTGAACAGTAACACCAGTGTCAATGTACACCCACACTCGTCTCCCGTTAGTTGAAAACCTTCCTTTGATTACCCGTCTGTTGCACTCACTGGGTCAATTCGTCTGCAGGTGGTATTCTGTCGTTCTTTCGTGATGTTGTTTTCAGTGTAAATATGTCTACTGCCTCCTGCACTTACTTCACTTATCGATGTCGTTGTTCATATCCACTGCGGCCACAGCTTCCGCGACACTCTTACAAGCATATCAGTATCCATTCGTAAGATGATAGGGACATTGCGGACTTAATTGTGAATAGCCACCGGCAGGCTTTTGATAAACTGTTCAATCAGCAACTGCCGTCTTGATCCACTTCGGGTAATGCCCAGTCTACCAATCCTTGCAGAGTGACGGCGAACAAATAGAGCTATGCTCCTTGGGCAAGCCGGGTCTCCTCAAAGTCTAGCACGGCCTCGGTCTGACCGCGAACGCAGCGGTTGGCATATCCTTCACAACTGTCCACTGTGCCTTCGCAATGTCTCATAACACTGCATCCAATGCCGTCTTCTCTCTGCCTTTCATCAGCCTCTGCAAGATAACCAGTCTCATATGGTTTATCTTGATTGTGGCCACCTCGGCCAGGTCCCTGAATTCCTCTGAGGTTACTCGAATGGTTGTTGCTATGGATTTTTCGTCCTTGTTTTAAGCACGGTGTCAATCGTTATGATAATAAAAGATGCTTGACTTGCAGAGTTGCTTAATGCCAGACAACTCTTACAAGATAAGTGAATAATCACAATCACAAACGTTACCGCTGTTCTGAACGACTAACGTGTGCATGCATCTCACACCAGCAGCACAGTGCTGGCTTATTTTTTGAAATAATGTGCATAATGTACACACATTCCTATTTGTCGTTCCCATTTTTTGATCTTCTTCACTTTAAAAACTGTTATATGTTTTAGCGTATGAGTAGTTCTCTTCGATTTACACCATACTACTCGCTAGTGGCGAAATGAATTATATTACAATGGTCGTTCTAATGTCGGTTTCGAAGTACTCGATGGTGACATTTTAGCTCATATAAAGTGTATGGACGTTGCACTTAATTATACCAGGGTACGCCTGTATATATACAGGGTCTGTGATATTGCAGTCATCTCAGGGAAAACACGGAATACTTTATATATGGTTGGTGGCATTCGTTTAGGATTGGGCTTTCACAGTGACCAAAGTCAAAGGACGCATGCGCATAACCATCACCACAAGTGGATTGCGTTACACTACTTATGGTTTCACTCACACACCACATATCCAGTGTAAACCCAACAGAGTAAGACTAGGAGACTTGTGAGTGAGACCTTTGTGTCTAACCGGTCAATGCTGGTATTTGCCTTTTGTCTGACTGCTTGGTCAGTCTGATACAGTTGAATCTATAAGGTCGGAAGTCCTAGTCATCATAGTCCGCCGGATCACAACAGCACACAGGCCTGAACACCACGCCAAGATCGCAGAAAAGGTCAAGTTTACATGCTCTGGATTATATGTAAACGGGGGGCTTCAGAATCTAAAATTTCATTTCAGGACATTCAAACTCTGAGTTACAATTTGGTGATTGACATGCTACTGATATTTTTAAACTATTGACCGGAAGTTGAAGTTATCTGGCGTGGACTGGATAGATATAGTGGAATTATTCGATAAGTCATTGAATTCGATCTGTAGTTCAACACGTGAAGCTGTCAAAATTTTACTCCCATATAAGAAAGTAAGGTGTGAAATAGACGAAAATTTGAGGCCACAAGTGGCTTCCAAATCATAACCACAGTGTGAGGCTTTTCGAAGGTGGTCTGCGATGAAGTAGGTGGGTGATGTTCAATCTATATGAAAATCAAAATCCCCTACTACTCATCAGTAATCAAATGCCGCTCAACAAGTCAATGATTTCTATGATTTCAACTTGGAGAGAATTCCTAGTCGAGGGGTAATCGATTGGAGTTAACAGACAGTTACTGTGTCTCCTCTCAAGACGATCGGGCAACCTGAACATAACTCACAAGCGAAAGTGGTTGAGTGTTCACATATGATAATTCGGTCGTGTCTAATGTCAGGTCAATGGCGCAGTGGTAAACACGGTTGCCTCATGAACAGCGTGGCCGTGGTTCTAATCCCGGCAGTGGTGAGGATATGCACTACTAGCAAGCTCTAATGAGAGCGAAACTCGAGTCTAGTGTTTCTTTTCGAAACGGGCCGACTGGAAAACTTCGTTTTCATTATTTCCAAGAGAATTTTCAATTATCAATGTTGTTGTTTCAGTGTTAACTTAGCTAGACAGCATTACCATTGTTAGCATCATAGATGATCGGGAACTTTAGACAAGTAGAAAAAGAAAATTCCACGCCACTAGTTGCAATTAGAATATTCTAGAAATTATCGCCTGAAGGCAAGTTTGGTTTAAATATAAATGATGAGTTGTTTTGTCGTTTTCGATAGGAAGGAAAAGAAATCGGTTCCACACCTTCATTCGATTATAGCGATGGCCTACGATGCTACTAGGGTACAATTTTAACACCCAGTACAAGAAAATCTGGAGTTTCAGATGTACAGATATTTCTTCTCGTCTCACGGCATGCGTTATGAAAGGCTAACGAAGATAATGATATAAAAAAACATCAGTGGATAGGGATGGTTACTGAATCTTCTTAGACCCCTTACGTGACATACTGATAACCGCCACAATGTTGAAAGGCAACAACAAAGGACATTTTATTGCAACAAGTTATACTGTCCCTTAAAAGTGCTGGCTAACTGCTTCAACAAATGAATGACTGAATAAATTTAAATGCCCATAGACTTATTTGCAGTGATTACTGGTGATTTGCTACTGTCAAACTGCGCGGTTCTACAGTAATGTGTAACCAGTTTGTTAAACTTAGCCGTCCCGGTACTAGTCGTATGAAATGGGTGGTTCGTAGTTACCTCTTTTGTATGAGAATGGATATTGAAATTGACCACTGGGTTTGAAACTACATACATTGTGTATTGGAGACAACAGTGTTCTTTATATTTATGGCTCAATGCTGACAGATTATAAACTCCGATTCACTTCGGTGTTTCAGACCAGGTTGACGGATTCTCGTAATTATTAACAGTCGATTCACGCTCAAAATGGCCAATGATTTTACTAGTGTAAATAGCCACAGCATCCACCACCCACGTTATATAGCAGGCAACTTAGTTTGTGAGTAGCATAATGAGTACATTCGGTAACTAAAGGACAGGTTTCAACGTAAATAGGACGAGGGACCAGAAGCGACCATTGGAATAGCGTACATGCATTATGGAGGACGCGCCACCAAGGTGAATGACAGTGTACTGTTACCCAATGTGTGTGGATGCACATCACCCATACAAATGAGGTTACGTGTTTGTAGTCCTATGTTTTAACATAACACACAATCACGAAAAATTTAGGATTTAGCTGGATTTCGCATTCGGATCTCTTCCAAATTATCAATCCTGTCCTACTGTTAATTATGAATTGTCTTACATGAACCACTGTGGACTCTCAGTCTTTCTGCTCTGAATCTGCGTATCTGATCTGTTTACGAGAGTTTTCTTTTTCGCATTTTGAGTACTCCTCGACCAATGTTTCCGTCTTTGTCACCTTGTCTTCTAAATTGTTATCTGAAAAGTAGGTTTTTATGTCTTTGCGAACAACCAACCAGCAAACTATTATTGTCAGCTATTGAACCAGATTTTAAGTTCTCACCAGTGGAAGCAAAAAACAACTGCAAATAATCATTTTATAATAATCGTTTTCCTTCACAATTTTCTACTGCTGACCTCATGCAGTTGCAAATTGCTGAACGTGGTTTGTTATCATTTCGAACAAGACATCGTAGACTACTCAATGACTTGGATGAAGACTGATATACATAGATCCACAATGACACTTTGGTCTCTGTCCTTATTAAAGTTTGCTGTGGTAGCATTTGTTTACGAAAGGTTGTGACCCTCGCCACCAAGTCAATCTTAAATGTCACCATTGATCGGCTAATCTACTCGTGTCCTGATTGGTCATACACAGAATTACACGCACATTACTTGCGATCGTACAGCTCGTGGACCTCATGGTTGCGTGCAGGATTTGGATGTAAAATATACAGTTATTTACCACTTACTTTGAAGAGCAGTTCACACAGCTTTATTCGAAGACATAATAAACGTTGACGCCGAGCTTTAAGCATCAAAAATATGAAAAAGCGAAATGCAACGCTAGCTGACTCTCAAAGATTGAGCGCTGCATGGTCAACAACACTGAACAATTGACAAGTCTTTACATGAAAGTAAACAATGAAAGTTACTTGTATGCTATGGTAGCAAAGAGTAAGAACAAAAACAAAAGGTTGTATCTCAATATTCGAAGCTCTTCTGGGCACAGCGGTCTTATCACAACCAATGCCTATTCCTCGGGAAGAGGAAATGTCATTCATAGTGAGAGAGCCGTCAGGAGGTAGCAACAATCAACGGCCGATTGCCCACATAAATGCATCATAGGCTTTCAGGGAACCTAGACTACTCAGTAGGTATAAATCAGTGACTGCACAGGTGGACAGTCCCAGTCGAAGAAGCTCATTGAAAGAAAGCAGATACATGATAACACGAAAAGTGATGATGAGAAATAGAGTCCGCATTACAGCTCATAATATGAAGGGCCGACTGGATGGCGGCATTGTGAGAGTCCGTCTCGTACTTCACAGCTTTATTTGTTCAGACAAATTGGCTGCGATAGTCGCCCACTGTACTGACGTTCAGTACGATACCAGTATCCTCATAAACCGCGATAACGTCGAGTTTGATAAACGAATTCGCCGTTGATACTCGAAACTCCTCGAAGACTGTAACCGAGGTTGTACAGTTTATTCGCCAGGTCCTCCGCAATGCGGCTGTGCCGAGCATAACATACATCGTGGGTTGCCCAATACAATTGAACAATATGCGCAAGGATTTCTGATTGACTGCGGTTGCCACGACAGATAATTGAGTGCTCACTTTCGTTGCATCGAAAGTCCCCAACTATAGTCCGCAGAAAACCGCATCGAACCAGGATGACATCGATAAAAGTCCTGGGGAAAATGCGGTCTGGATTCAACGGCCAGCGACTGGAGGATGGAGGATAAGACACCTCCTAAAAACTACTGCCGTCTAGCATATTATAAAGTTTATTCACTTACGCCGCATGGGATTCCTCATCGTTCATCACTATCACACTTTGAACGTCTGCCGGGACACTGACGTCCCTCACGACAAGGCCAAATGAATCATATTTGACCACGTTCCTCAGAATTGGGCGTTAACTGAAGAGCAGAGTCTTTATTCATTATCTGCGCGAGGTCAGAATAGTGGTGGACAAACTCGGAAAACTACTACTATCACTTTTACTACCATAATACTACTGCTGATTATTTGTTCTGTAAAAATTTCTACAGGCTGGTCGGAGACACTCATGCTGCATCGCTTAATCTTGTGTCGGTTGCGTTCACCGTTACTTGGCGCACTACTAACAGTTTGCGTGGGGTAAAAAGATTCACCCACGAAGAATGAACCAATAAGTTTGTTATCGTTTGTGTCATTCGAATGACCACTGCATCTCACGAGTGATTCATCCGCCACCACTTCCTTGCCAACCCAGCACGTGACATTCGTTAGCTCGCCTGATTCAGTTTAGTGCCTACGAGTTTATCATGCCAAATGGTTCCGTTTATTGCGGATAGCGGACTGATTAGACCTGTTTTCATCGCTGGAAGCTAAAGACAACCGATTCAGTGATATCGTCAGAGATACAACGTTTAGTGGCGACGCTGATTAAGTTCAAACAGATTACCATTAGGTCAACTGGACGTAATGGGATGGACTTTTTGAAAACACCGTTACTGGCTTTACCCAAAAGACCTTGTTAACTGGTCCAAGCAGAAGTGCTAGATAATCCAAGACGATGAGGTTCAAAGTGACTGAAGCACGGCTACCCAAGCCATTTTGTGATTGGACTTCTACCTTATCTTACCTGAACTCAGTCAAACAGGATATCTTTCAGATTGAACAGACTGAATGAATTTCTACAGTGCGAGATCGCCGACACAATTGTAGCTAAGATTGGCACTTCTGGAAACATGAGAACAAATGAAACGGGAACCCATCATGAAGCTTGCCAACGGAAGTCAGAAAAACGTAGCAGTTTTACTAACCCTCACAACAACGGAACTGGTTTTGCGTTACTGTGAACTGGAAGCCAAAACTGACCGTATCACTTCTTGATTCTTAGTCATGTGTGGTACTCAGGGTACAGTGTTCAACCAGAAGATGTAATGAGCGGCATGTACACTAATGTGACTGTCAACCAGTTAGAGACCCATAGATGATCATCATCTATTTGTCATGCGTCGACTGATCCTTCTCAACTGTGTTGTGTATGAATAATTTGTGGATGGTGAACATCGAAAAACCATATCCATTTAAGAACAAATGTGTATGAATGAAATTCGGTGGTGTGAGGATGTTGATGGATACGGGATGAAAAGTTGGTATACCTAAAAAGGTGAAACAATCACATTCTTTCACTGTGATTTGACTAGATTATGCTGATCTCACCATCTAACTGATATACATTTCATTCGTTCTAACCATGGTCGGTATGACTGCACATAACTCCCATTAATTCGGTGGACTCAGTGAGTTCAAGACTTGCTTTGTGCTCTTTGTTTGGGTTATGGAAACTGTAGGTTTATTATCGCGTTGGTCGTGTTAAATTATCAGCCGGATGTAAGTTAAGGTTAAACACCACTGCCTCATCTTATCGAAGCATTTGATATAACACACTAAAATGGAGTTCCGTCCAATGATTCGAGTTCAGCAGGAATGCATAAATTTGTTCATTCATTAGGCCTGTGAAATCCATGTGTTAATTTATATTCCACCGATGTTAAAGCCAATCTCTGAACCACAAGGTGCTTTATTCGCTCTCAGAAACCTTAACGGTTGGTTATAAGATGTTATGCGGATAACAAACCCATAGATGTTTGTGTGAATTCACATTTAAATTTCGTTATGTTTGTTCAAACGTGACCACCAACCACAATCACAGATGCTACCCTCATGCATGCCATACAACGTAGTTTTTCTAACCACAAACAGCGTGACCGTTTTGTATAAGTAGGCTTCCGTGTGATGAAGTAATTCTGTCTAACAGTAAATCTACGTGCAGCACTATTGAGTGAATATCTGTGATATTATTTCGTCGCAGACACACAAACTTATCAAGGTTGTTCAGCTGTGAACTAATCTTTGTTTAGTAGTTGAAATAATGTGAGTTGACAGTTGCACCACAAGTACGTAATTGTTTCACAATATTCCTATTTCAAGGTCACATAAAGGTAAAATGAGTTATTCGACTTCTAGTACTTAGGTAGCAAAATCAAATACTCGAAAGCAAAGAAATAGATTTCACAAAACTTAAATGACTGATTTAAATACAACATTGATTAACCACAAGCAGACCTGTACTGAAAGTTATGTGCTGTCGTTTTATTTACCACATTCAGAATTATTTTTTTACATTTCAAGATTCAAATTCAGTTGCCTATTCGTTGTACTGTTCATATGAACTTTAATGAACAGTTTGACTGCACATCATTACATTTCTTGTTGATCTTTTTGAATTTAGATCGCGCTTTTACAATCGCATGCCGGCGAGATGTTGATCTTGGGTGCAGTTTGGCGGTCCATGAACTCGTCCACATCAAACGCAAAGCCCGTTTGTGTATCTAGTGAGGAGCAGAAGACGAGGGTGAATACAAAATCTGGTTCTAACAAGATAAAATGGACACGAACGACGGAGACAGATACTCACCGTGTAGCTTCCTGTGCCTCAACTCCTAATCTTGGAATGGATAACGTGGGTTGCAATCAACCACAACAAACCAAAGTAACACACCCGATCTCTCCCAATAACGATCCACAATTAATTTTACTCGGAAATCGCCGTATCATATCAAAAAACTCCCCGCAACCTGAGATTGCTGATATTGCTTATCGAATATTGGAGCAACTTTATCAGCCAATGCAGGATTTCTGCTTAGACGACTCAGAAATTGCGTGTCTTCGTGCAATAATATTTTTTGATCCCAGTAAGAATACGTTTAGATTACAATTTTGCATCAGTGTGCTCATAGTACCAATATTCTAATACTTTTCATTGTAGTTTTGTGAACAGACGCACTAAACGACCAAATGTTTGCGCCATACTTTGCTCACGCTAGTGTTGTGATCCAAGAACGCGGACGGCACAAGGGTTGTTTGTTCGGCAAAGTAACACATGGGTTAAACGTTTAAACAAGACCAGAAACAAAACCACTCATTTGCACGCGGTTTTCGGCCCCAGATCGTCTCGGCTGCTGCAGACGTCAATGCTCAGTTCCTTTAAGTAGCAGGGACTAATTATGGGCGATGCTGCACTCTGATGTTCCTTCCTGCATTTTTCCTGCGGCTTGTACGATGTCAAAATATATGCGCTGGTCCTACTACTGAATAGCGGTAGTATGAGTAGTATATTACGATCGCTCACCTTCACTGCACTAGGATTTCAATTTCTGTCTATCCGCCGCCCATTGTGATAAGTCAGACACCATAAAAATTCTATCTTTCAGCCATTTTTGTACACACAACTCGGGACACAACCAAATGCAATAATTGATACTCATACACGAAACATTGTTAGTGGTTTTCTTCTTTAATAGAGATCATTAGACTGATGATTATTTGTGCCATTGCTTTTATAATAGTTGCTAACAATCCATCGGCTCAACGTAACTATTGCTAATATCTTTACATTTTAAGCTACTGTTCATGTATAAGTAGTTCAATTGCATATTCTGAGATAAATGGCAAAGCCACCAAAGTGCGTTGTGAATCTTTTTATGCTGATAGCTATGTGAAATAATTTTTCATGAATGATATCGTTTTCATTATTACGCCAATCAGATTGTGCAAATTTAACTGAACATGGACGAAACCTGATTCGTACTTGTCAGTACCAAATCCAGACGGAACTAATGCACCTAATGAACGACAAACTCTACCTCCCTCAAGGTCGTTTTGGAGCCCTCCTCCTGTTGCTACCCGAACTGCGATCAATCACCTATCAGATGGTTAATAAGCTGGAGATAGCCAAACAAATGGGCCTGACTCGTTTGGATGGCTTGTTGTCTGAGATTTTATTGAGCAGTGAGTTTAGAAACGCTATAGATTATTTTCAATTTTGTTAGTAGTTACACACTTGCCCAACTGCAATTTTCTATGGTGCAGTCAATATAACTGAACTGTTCAAAATGTGGTAAAAATGCTTCAGTTGAAATTTTTCAGAATTCCACACACTTAGTGACCGAGCACATCGTATAAGTGATAAAAACCGATCTTAATAGTTGGAGAAATAATAATGCAGGCCTGGTGATGCACATAGAAAGTCTGTGACAGTGACTTCACCAATCGAACTGTGTATTAAGAACGAGTGTTTCCAGAAGTAAATTTGTAAACAGAAAATAAAAACAACAGATCGCACGATTTATTGCTTTACGAATTCCGCTGTATCTCATCAGGTACAAACTGCAGTACTAATGTTTATGTAACAGAGTCAATCAAGGTTAGCGAAAGTGAACTAACGTCACTTTTCGTCCATGGGTATCAAATCTTTCTTAACAGACGTTGCTCTGAGGTAAACAGCCAAGATAATTGTTAAAAGAGTTTCCGAAAACGGTTAAGGATTGGTTTAATTTCGTCTGAAATAGAAGGACTGCTTCTTCTGTGTACTTCGAACATCAAAGGTCTAATTATATCGACAAATAGACGGTGTAGCAATGGAAAGTCCATTCAGTCGTATTTTGCAGACATATTTAGGGCGCAGCATCAGTAGCAGTTTCTGACTATTATTGAGGAGACTATGCTCTATCATAGATACACAGACGATGTAACTACAACCAACAGAGAAGACATGTCACGGTGCTGTGTACAACCAGCCGAATACCGACTACATAGATGAATGTGCCACTATTTCCATACTGTGTTTACCACTCTTACGGTACTCATCGAACAAACAACGATGAACGTTTGTTGCAGCTCTGTGTTAACCGTCTAGTTCTGGAAAAATTACTAATTTCCGACGTTTTATGCTTCAGTGTACCACCTGACGACCTCCATCGCTGAGTCAATCGTGGACATAGCTTGACCACATGGTAGTCCGCTATCAGTGGAGTGGCTATTCACAAAAATGTAGGTCAAATTGGAACACCTGTGTGGATTCTGATCATGCACTGTTATGTGCCGAATTTATCTTGCGTTTTAATGGGAGGTCACTTTGCCGTCAAAAAAAAATTGGCGCATCTAAATTGGCAGGGACACATGCGCCTTACGATTACCAGGGTGTGTTTGCCTCAAGTCTAGGCCTCCATCCACCAGACGACATTGAGACACATTGAGTACATATACCGTATGCAGTGCATAAGTGCACCACCCTGTGTAGTACTATTATCCGTTCAGCTGCTAATTGTTGGGTCCCTATGCGGTCGCTGGAACTTCTGGACGCCAGCTGGAATATTCCATTCAGCGGTGAGCAAAATTCAGTCCGCAAGACTACTCGCCTGGAGCTCCGTAAGCAACCACGAGAGTGTCGTGAGGCCTGATGGACACAATGCGTTATCCAGATGGAACAAACCACTGCTACCGAAAACTCTTGAGAGCTTTTCCATCTCCTCCAAGCAACTGGCAGTAAGAAATCAGATGCGACCAAGTGTATAATACCACTGTAAAGACAGTTTCATTGTACGGCCCCGAAACCTGGTCCATTTACAGGGAGGATGTTCACAAAGTATTCGTTTGCGATCGTCGATGTCTCTGAAGCAGTGGCGGTGTTTGATGGGAACACCGTGCCAGCAGTGACAAAGTTCGCGTCTCACAGGTTTCGTTGGCTTGGCCACATTTTACGAATGCCAACTCACCGCCTGCGATATCGTGTCTTGTTTGCGAGTGTTGGGTTAGGCTGTATGCCGCATCCTGGTTCAGGGTATGAAGACATTAGTTAAGAAACTTATTTCAGGAGGATGTTCCCGGTTTCCTGGCTGCGGTCCGAAAGACTCTGAACATCTTCAGTTGAGGACGCTGTCTGACATTTCGAAGTACGGAAATCAATGGCGCCCGTGTTGCAAGCCTGTGTGTTGTTGTGACGTTTTCTTCTTCGTCTCTCCACACTTGTTTTTCCCCTCAACTGATGCGTTACATTTTTGTCTCCTCATACTCTGGTATATTAGCCACTTCTGTGGTTTTCACGTGTTATATATATATATATATATATATATATATATATATATATATAT
>JTDE01001131.1:140762-157379 GCA_014338405.1 Paragonimus skrjabini miyazakii
ATATATATATATATATATATATATTGCGGTGTGAGTTTATTCTACGGTCAACTTCCTTTGCGGTTGGCTACTGTTAGAAAATAAACACTGTCGCACATGTGCACTCATTCTGCAACGTGCTTAAAGGTTTAAACAGTTTGCGGCTACCAGACTCATGCTGGCTAGTTCAGGAAAAAGTTGTTTTGAGTGTATTTCCAAGTTCCTGTCATAACGCCGTAAATGTGGGATGTAGCTTTTATCTAACCTAAAGTATACTATCTAAAATCGAGGACCGGGAAATTAAAGTGACTGCGCAAGAGACAGATTATCATCGTTCGCTATACTGACTCTATTGGTATGGCTATGGTACCATTGGAGGACTCAGCTGACATCCCAGTTGACAACACACTTCATCAGGAAAATACGTTGGACATACTCTCTTACCTTATCACACCTTCCGAAGATTCATTGCAAACCTTGTATAAGTGGCTAACCGTCTTGTGACTAAATGTGCGGGTGACTGTTATAAACGGTCACAGAATCCCACAAGCAGTAACAGGAAATCGTGCACTACATTTCCATTGATGAGAAACTGATTACTAACTGAAAGAAACGATTGGCATTATGATTGTTCAGCGTAGATAATTTGATATATTAAAGAGATAAGCGCCGCCAAGTACAAGTATTCTGTGACACAGATAAATTTCTCCTGCTCTTCCCGATGAACCCAGCTGGTTCCAAACAACCACATGCTTGTAATCAACAGCATTTCGTAGCTTCATACTCTGGGGTATCTACAACGGTGTTAGGCAAGGTCTGTTTGCTAAAGACCAATTCCTCAGTATCAGAAACAGTACGGGAATTCTTTTTTCACCTCTAAACCTTCGTCTTCAACTTTCTATTCCGTACCCTATCACACTCCTACTTAATTTAGGCTCCTGCCACAAGAAGGTCATAGATTCGGTGCAGTCAAATTTGTGTCTCCTACCTTAATTTAAGCCACCCGTATTTGGGAATTCATATAGCGACTTTTCGACGATCGATTGATCCTCGAGCTTTTCTCCTTGATTGTAGTCATTTTTTTTAGTAACCGAAATGAAATCGCCAGTGCGCAGATATTTCAGTCTATATGTTTGTTATCCAGCTAAGTCATAAATTTTTGCCAATACCCTAAGCTAAAAATCGATAACAGTGTGTTTTAGTTTGTTGTCGAGGCGTTTATCACCAACTGTGATTAACGGTGCAAAATAATGAACACTTAAAATTAACGTACTGGAAGTTGATTATTCTTGCACACCCGGACGTCATTAAGACGCTAAGACTTTCTCTAACATGACCAGATAGGGATGAAATAAGCAATAATTCGGTAGCTTATGTTTCAAGATGCATCATAGACTGCCCGACAAATTGTGGAACATTAGAAAGTGAACATGCCTACCTAAAATTAAGACGTTCATCACTGAAGACGATTAAAACATCAACCATTTACCATACCAGTTCAATTCAGCCGAACTAACTGGTTCAAGTATTCTTAGTTTGCAAGTGTTTCCGTACAATCAGGTAAAAGAAGACCCATTAATAAATGTCCTACATAAATATAACTCTCCACGATAAAACAGTAAAATACTGAGACTCAATAACTTGAGTGTGCAACTAATCCTTTCCTCCATTGACTCTGGCCTAAGAGTCTTATAGTTATCCATGTGTTGTTGCTTTAAACATCCACAGTTTACTGATTAACAACCTGATCAGAGGTTTAAACTTCAAAGTTGAAAACCCAGTGTTGAACACAGTTCCACACTAGTTACGGACTACCTGAAGCCATATATTAGCAACAAACTACCAAACAGATTATTTGATAATCATTAGAAATGCTTTACATGATCTCTGCTTACTGATATTCATAAACTGATATCTTTAACTGGTGACATTTTTCCGACTAGCCACTGCCGCCACAATGCCAGAAACCAAAAACATTCCGGACATCGAGAACTTCCACTTCCGTCCAGCCGAAACCTCGGAATACAAGTCCACGCCATATTGTAATAACACATTAGTGAACAGTTCGACAGGGATACCGTTCTCTTCTATTTCAACACACTTTATCAATCAATCAATTCCATCTAATGTTGATCATAAAATGATCACTTCATCTGTCCAAATTCCACAAACGGATAACCCATCCTCTTCGACTGAAATGACAACATCAACCAGTGCATTTCATATGGAAACGATGACGGATTCTTCCAGTGCCGGGAACGCCTCTAGCTCCAACTTTTTCCTACCCTATGGACAACGGAACCCAAGCGGTTTACAGATCATGCACTTACCAACCAATGTGGAAGGACACCTACTCTCTAACTTCACCGCAGTTCAATCCGATAAAGCCCTAACAGCCTGGAACGAGTTGGCAGGAAATTATTACCCACAGCAGCTGATCGACCCGAGACGTCGAGTTGGAAGTGGAATGGGACCGGAAGGTCGATCTCCGTTTTTCATGCAAGGTAAGTTAAAAGGTCATCTTTGAGAGACTATCAATATCGCTTACAGTATGCGCAACCGTGTTATCGTAATACATGTGTTGCCACGGCGAATGCGTTGTGATATACATTGTTCCACTAATTTTCGTTTCCAAAACAACTCCCTCGTTGACTCCTTGCAGATATGCTTGTCGTGGGGGGGGGGGCGGTAGGTGCGTAGACTTTTAACTTAACGTGACCAGTGTTAGAGTGTCGTGTCGTATTCACCTCAAATCCATTCCATCTGGCACAGCAAAATGATAAAACTTGGTAACGAGGTTTTGTGGCGAGTGTACAAGCATAATGCCAATGTGAAATCCACTGCACTCATCGACTATTTTGTAATTATGTTGCCATAAACACCCAGTGGCCAGTTCAAATAAATCTGAGTAACGCAAGCGAAATGTTCGTTCAGAGCCGTGTACGATGGCCGAGATGACACAGCCACAGCTAACCTGTGTGTAAACGGTGTACGATCTTCCACGAAGACGTTGAGCAACGCGTAGCTATAAACCAACGATCCCGACTAATCAAAACATGATTGGATCACACTGCCACGGTAATACTAAACAAATTATCAAGGTTAATAATCAGACAACCTCAACAGTTTCGATCGACAGATCGTTTCCGGGAAATGCATCTTAATTTGACGCCAAACAGGCTAAAGTTGGACTGTAATCACATATTATAGCGACCATACCCGAAACAGTACCTCCGAGCAGTCAACAGGTATAAAAACAGTAGTGACGAACCGAGCTTCAAAGAGATTATGCACAGCTAGCAAATCTTACAACTTTCAAAATGAAGTGATAAAGCAAAAACATCTAGATCAAGGTTCACTTAGCGGCCAGAAACAGGGGAGATGGAAGATACAGAGATAAAAACTTGGGGGAGGGAATAGGGTTGGGTCGGAGTTTCACATGGCTGAAACTCGAAAGTAGATGCAAACGGGATGTTCCAAACTCAGGTACATAGAGTTGGAGTTAACAGACACTAACTGTGTCTCTTCTCGAGACAATCGGGCAACCTGATCATTTGCCACAAGCATAAGTGGTTGAGTGTTCACATATGATAATTCGGTCGTGCCTAACTTGAGGTCAATGGCGCAGTGGTAATCACGGTTGCCTCATGAACAGCGTGGCCGGAGTTCTAGTCCAGGTAGTTGCGAGGATATGCACTTCTGATGAGCTCTAATGAGAGCGAAATCCGAGTCTAGTGTTTATTTTCGAAAGGGGCCGACTGGAAAGTCTATGGGAATGTGACAGCCGTGATCAATTGTGGGTGATGTTTAACTTGGAACATATAGTTGCTCTGCTGTCTAACCACGATAAACAGAGCAGATCAATAACAATGTGAGTAGAAAAATCAAATGAGAATGCACACCAGATTGTTATCCTTGGCTTCTAGTCTTCTCTGACGTTAAGATTCAGATTCTATTCGATAAAATGCTAATCCATTTATAATCTAGAATGCACTTCATGAGTGAATTCACATATGCACTGTTACACACATAATGCGGATGGACAATAGCTTCATGGATTGAAGGGACACAACATAATATGAGTCAGGAACCAGCTTGGACGTAGAAGGCTATCGTAATCGAAAACGTATACAACGACTAGAATCATCAGCTGCTCATTGTTTGTCCGTCAGTTGCCTCCAAATCAGCTTTACCACGTTCTTTTGGTCCTGGTTGAAGCCGAAGGACAAGTAAACGCCTCTGATTACGGAGACAGTAGCACAAAAAAAACTAGCTGTGAGTCTAGGAAGAAACTTGTTTGTAATAATATTTTACAACAGTAACCCGCATGCGTTGACTATGAACTTTTGATTGGTGTTCGCAAATTTCTCGGTCTGTTTTACTAGGTCTGTCAGTGTTGATACTGTAACTTTAAGCTGCAGTCCAGTATCCCCGTACAGTCCAGTATCTATCTATAGTGTTTCCGGTTACGGAGACCACCCCTGAAGAGCGTGAAAATCGACCGCTGTAGGGGTTGAAAGCTGTAGGTTGGCTCTTGATTATTATCCCAACTCGGCACTGCTAGGGGTGGGAAAGTGGAGATTTGAAGCTACTTTTTTCTAAAAATAACTTTGCATCATCCTCTTCAAAAGTGGCCTTTATAAGAAAGCCGTCCTTCTGTTAGCGTTCGCCGAAGAAGATAACAGTACAGTGCCGCTGATCGTTCAGATAAACTGGTGTTGCGCTCAACGCCACATTATTAATCAGTAATGCCAGCTTAGAGACGAAAGTACAAATGAGCCCTGATTAAGTATTTTCAACTGGTTATGCATGATTTTTCCTTATCACAGTTTGTCTAAGTTCCGTTCACTTTCTTAGAATGATCAACATATTGTATTCAAAGCTTGTTTCTTGACTTACTGACCGACACTGGTGAATCTTGTTTAACCATTCCGGTGACTGGTGGCTATTGCCTATTTGGCCTACTCTATACGTGTTTTCGCTCCGACGAACTCTGTGTTTAATCCCAAAAGTTTGGCACCCCGCCTTGTCTTCCTATATGTCATACAAATGGAATAACTGGTTGGACGTTGCACGCAAGAACCTATGCTTCCAGTTTTATACACTCGGTAAACTTTCTATCCAAAATATTATGAACATCATCTGGTTGGACTTTCCAGCAATTAATATGTTCCGGTGAAAATGTTCCATCCTAACCGGTAAGACGTAGGCAATCTCGTCCATAAATTTAACGAAACGAATGTATTAGGATGAAGTTCAGCTGCCAAAAGTAAACCAGGCAATCTGACTGTAGATAAACTCCATAAATCATTGTGGAGTATATTTATTATTCGATATTGGATGTGTGAATGTGTATGATGATTATCAGGATAGTTTTGTAAGCTTCTTTTACTTTAGTGCTTTTCAACATAAAATTACTTTTGTCGCGACGTTTCATAATTAAGGAATCATCCTACAGAAATAGTTACAGTGTACGGAGGCAGTTTTATACAATTTGTTAAATTGTTTGAAAGGAAGCGCTCCACAGCTAATCTGTCCCTGTTATGTTGCGAATGCAAAATGCACCTAACAATGAATATTTTTTCATTGTTAATTCCAAATTTTCACATTTATTTCACTCATCCTATTTCCTATTTGGAATGTAACGTTCAAATGGAATTGATGAAAAGGTAGCCAAAGTACAATTTGATGAGAAAAGTTAGTAGCAAAAGTTTGTACGATGTTTCCGGTAACATTTCGCTGCAGCATTACGGGTATACAGTATAGTTAACTGAATACATAGCAAAAACCGTAATATTTACTAATGGGCCAAAGAACAGTGACACATAATAACATTAGAAACACACATTAGATCAACAAGAGTTAATTGCCACGTCAGTGCCAATTAAATATTACCTGGCGTTACATCCAGAAGGTGGGACATATCATTTTGATAAGATTAACCTCGGCGAAGTGTAGTAAATGCTTGTTGCTAGTAGCGTAAGCGACTCGAAATACTTCGATAACATTTACTTCGTGATTTGCATTTGAAAGGTGCTGAACAATCGATGAAGGTGATTGTCGGTTTAATGTTAATTTGGTACTCGACCTGGCAATTTGACTTATCAGGCAATCAGCCCACTTCGGAAAATGTCCGGTCATTTGATATTCGTATGCATATCCCACAGTCAACTGTGGGCAGTAGTGGATTGATAGTAAACAAGTTGGCTGACGCGTACAGAAGCTCACAAGTTCGATTGTCAAAACAAAAAAAAAATGTTCAAGTTTGTAGGTAATCATCAAGACCGCAACAGGTTAGTCAATACTACCTTTAAGAAATGTACTTGATCATTGTCATGCAGCAAAAGACGCAGAGGTTTTGATCCCTGAGTGCCGCTCTTCATCCGGTGAGCCAATACCTCTGTTATTCACAAGGCCAAATGATTAGGCGATTTTTCTGTCTGGTGTACACAGATGCAGACAAACAAATAGATACCTTGAGCACTTAGCATGTGTCCCCCCCTTTCGACCTTGGACAAGAGCAACTTAGTGAGCACTGGGAGCAGAGCCAAGCCTGTTGTGTTGCACGGTATGTTATGGTGCAAGATGTAGTCATTAACACGTTGTCTCTGGATGCAGTTTGATACAGAGTGGTTTTTAGACGCCGTCGGGATAAATAGTTCTTAATATTGAGATGGATATCGAAATGAACGACTTGTGGACCATTTTCTTGAGCAAATGTTTTTACGCAGCATTGATTGTTTTGCCAGTAGTCCTTCTATAAACTGCATTTCTTGACGTCAGTTAAAACGGTAAAGGAACCAATGATCTGTTTAAACAGTTTGAATGAAACCAATAGGAGTCACCAACCACCCAGCCACCAAAACGCTCAATCATGTACGGCCAAAACCTTACACACTGATGATTTGGTGATGAAATGTTTGGAATCCAGATGCGAAGTTCGGCGGACAACCGAAGACCGAAACCATCAACTCGAGTTACCAACACCATCAGTATTTCGTACCTCCGTACGAATTCCGTATGTCTAAAAACACCATAGTTATCTTAGTCATACGAGTTATCTCAGTCATCACTGACTTAACAGACGAACAAAAACAGTAACTAAGTACAACAGGTCATTTACGTTCTCAACCTCTGCCATTTCAGTACCTCAGGAGTCTTCAACCGGCGCGGCCCCAGGAGATGACCAGCTCTGTGGAGTAACTACAGAATCAGGCGAAAATATCTTCTACGGCGACCCTTACCACCACTATGTCAGTTATCCCACAACCGGTTTGAGCCAGTGCACAGATCTGGGCGTTCCTATGGGACATCTCCATAATCCAAATCACTTGCAACTCGTCGGTAATGTGATATCTACCATGATGACCGCAGAACCACAGTCTGAACAACAGGAAGTCTGCTACCCATTCTATTCCATTTTCGACGGCTGAAGCCGTCTGCTGCATCTTCTCCGTAAATTTGGATGCGTAAAACAGGTAGCAACTGCACAAACTCCGAAGCGCGATATTGTGACAAGATTCGGATGGTCACGATTTTACGAAGGTGTGATATTTTTTCGCTGTTATCCCCTATCAGTCTTTCGTATTCTTACTGCCTTATTTTCTACAGATAAGTACCAGCTTAAACCGACATATCAATCACACTGTTGTATCGCCCAAATGCACCACTGTTTTGCAAGTTGCCTGACTTCTACAAGCCTACAGATGAGATTGACGACGGGTCATTTTTGGGTGGAATTCATAACCACGGAAGGCGGTGCTAATCCCTGTCTAAATACCCACAATCAAAACTCGAGACTTTTGTTCACATACTGACCCACACTGTTCACGTGATGACTGGACGCATCAGTAGCTTAACGATGGGTCCTTGAGAAATGGACAGTTATGAATGACAATTGTGAATGACTAGCTGTAAGACAGGCTACTAGTAAATACGGCCTGTCGGTTGGAAGCTAGCTAGTTGTAACAACAGAGACTAAACCTGACCTGTTGGTAACGCCAGTCACTATCAGAAGCAACAGTCTAGTCAGGATGCTCGGAATCAACTTGTTCTGACGCAACGGCTAGCCTGGTGATAATTATTCTTGTCTTTCAGTTTCGTGTCCACGGCTATGGTTTCTACCTTAAGGTCCCTGTTTCGGTGGTTCAACTCACGGCGCATTTCAAAGTTTACCTTAAGGCCGATGGGCAAATTGACTGCAGTCGTCATTCCAGTCATTTCGAAATCCGGGTCGCACAAGCTTGGGATGTGCAAACGTGCGCTCAAGTTATGTCCCATATCCAAACTAATTTCGAAAATGCATAACACTACACACATGCTGATATGTATTCAAGCGTTATAAAATCAAAGGTGTTATGTCTTCTTATCGTTCTATTCAAGTATGCAAGAGCACATTACTCACAAGCGAAAGTGGTTGAGCGTTCACATATGACAATTCGGTCGTGCCTAACTTGAGGTCAATGGCGCAGTGGTAATCACGGCTGCCTCATGAACTGAATGTCCGTGGTTCAAGTCCCGACAGTGGCGATGATATGCACTACTGACGAGCTCTAATGAGAGCGAAACTCGAGTCTAGTGCTTCTTTTTGAAAGGGGCCGACTGGAAAGTCTATGGGAATGCGACAGCTGCGATCAATTGTGGGTGATGTTCAACTTGAAAAGCACATTTATTTGTTTCACCGCTGCATCCTTCTTTATATAATTCTTATAATTTTCTTATTCCTGAAAACACGCAAAGGATAACTTAGGTGATTTCGTTGAAGGTGATGTACGAACATTGACTAAGTCGAAGTTTCACTTACATCTTCAGTCATTTTGATAAAACGAGGTATGCGGAATCCGTTTGCAGTAGGTCTCAATAATGGATGACTACTCTTCTTTCCGCCATACTGCTTGTAACTGATAAGGTGCTGTTTTGCTAACTACTCAGATTCCTATCTGACAAAAAGACTCCCCAAAACCGTTTCGGTAACAGCTGCACCGCTTTTAGTTGCAATCGTCGGAGGAGGACCGAAAATGAGGAAATATGTTCAGGAACTTCGGAAATTCTCGCACAAGTCTTACCATGAAAATCATGTGGGAACTGAGTCACACCGGAGTCGTTCAGATTCGACTACACAGAGATCTAAAATGTGCAATCATGACTCGTACAGGATTACTTTCAGGTCAGTCATCCGTTTAGTAAACACTCGCTTGGGAGTCCCACTGGTAAGTTGCTTTTTTCTAGGCTTCTATATACGACGTGATTCGCTGATTTAAGCTGCTGCTCCGAATAAACCCATGAAGATTTTGAAACCATTCCTCGTTTAGTCAGAAAGAGGTTCGGTTTGTTCTCTAAAGAACTGCGTAATTTTCACTGCAACCATCTCGTGATGAGAGAAGAAGACGATATCCAGATGCTTAGGTGTTTACTCTGATCACTTTTGTAATGTCCGCAGTGCACTTTGCACCGTAGATCATGAGATCCTTGTCAAAGGCACGGGTGTACACTTACCGTTACTGATGAGGAAACCTTAGTCGTCTGACTGGCTTCAGGACCAATTTGGGGTACACTGGGATCACTAAATTTCCAAATTTTTAGGTCATCAGTCTATGAAAAAGCGGTGCTGCAAAGCAATTGCGAAAGGTCATTGGTGTAGATTAGAAATAGTAGAGGGGCGGGAATAGACCATTGGTGAATTCCACCTCATTTCAGGGAAACGAAATGGAAGATTTGCCTCAGCTGAAATTCCAAGGATTCTATTACCAAGAAATAAGGTAATGCAGTGGAGACTTTCTCCTTGGATGCCAAAAATATCAGTTTTGCGGAAATGTATTCGTAAAGTTACATCAGTGCTACATAAATCAAAGTTTATCATCAATTGGCAACAGTAATTCAGCTGAAATCAATTGACTGTAAGCTGATTTATGGGACAAATAATCTGAGGAACAGAGTAGTACGAAACCATACAGACATTCGTTTGTTATTCATAGCGAACCTTAAAAGGAGGACGTACCCGTCCGTTTCTCAACTGACCTTTGCGTCAGTGTTTCAATAATTGACAAATCAAACAGGATTTCATCACAGAATACCACTACCTCCAATCAAAATAAGTAGCAGTTAATGATTACTACACATTGATCGATATTACCAAAGTAGTTGACGGAAAATAGGTTGTTAAATAAACATTCAGATCATGGTAGACAATTCACACTTTACAGCCGATCTTTGATGACCATATTAAATATGAGACAACATAACTGAATGCCCTTGAACACGTTATAAATTCCAAGAATGAGAACGCTATGTCTGTAATATATACATTCTGAAACTGTATAAGATAACGGATGTCAAGGAACAACACGGTAGAGGATAAACGAACTTTGGTAAAGATCCAAGTGCGTACAGCTGAAGACCAGAATTTCCCCAGTTGGGTTCCTTCCAGATTAACAAATCAATGTCACTACCTATAAGTAAAACATATGTTGGTCCAAAAGATTCCATAATTTATCATCATAACCTACCTAAACAAGTAACAATATAGCGTGCGGTTGTTGCACTATGCATTCCGGTTTTAATTTGTTCAAATAATTGCTGGATAGAAATTAGATCACACATAAAATGTCTGGTTATTACCTTCTATAACCTTAGAACGTCTACAACAATGATGCTTACACGAGTTGTTCTGGAAATACTATTGGGTAATTAACCAAAAGATATCAGGAGGTACACGAACTTACATGGCCGTACTTCTAGAGGTTAACGAAAATTAAGTTCACCCCTACTAAACATGTTGCTCGGTTTGGTTTGTTCAGCTACGCAAGTATTCTGGAGTTAACTAAATAAATTCTGAAACTGAACCCAAGTTAGTAAGTTATCTGTTGATAAATCAAAACCACAAAACATACCTTCGTTCCTAATTATTTATGTTTGTGCAGTTACACAATACACCAACAAATCATGGTGCACTTTATCAAACTAACTGGAAAAAGCCATTATCACTGGATCAGGGATCAATGAACTACCGCTGAGGTCTCGTGCAAACAAGGGCTATGAAGACCTCGGTACAAAGCCTATGGAATTGTGAATGGCAGCACGCAGGAAAGCGACAGTCTAACTCCGAACAAGTAAATGAATTTAACTAATGGATTGCGGGAAACAGTGCTACGGGCAAACGACTGTAGTGTCCTGGGCCACAGAATCGAGAAGACCAATATAATATTCGGTTGAGCGGCACTAAGCACTCTCAGTCTATTGGGAAACACCACCCTTGTAATGGAAGAATAACAGTATTTACGATTTCACCTGGACGACAAGCGTTCTTGCGTTATGAGTGGCCAGTTCACTGCTACGTTCCACGACCTCGCATAGAGCAACTCAGTTGTTTGAGTCTGATGCATATTCAGACAGCAGCTGATCGCCGTTTTTGATTGATTGGCACGGATTGACCACAATTCCGTCTGCAGCAGCTTGTGCGCGAATTCTGATTGGCTGAACCTTCTTCAATCAGGAAACCGCTCCAGTCTAATCTCGTTACAGTGATAATGCTCACACTGTGAACCACTTATGGCGGACTTCCTCAGGAGTGATGCCGTCGAAATCCCATTAACGAAAGAACAGAGGTCACGTGGGCATCCGGCAGTTAGGTCAACATTCGGTGAGCCCGCAAAGTTTAGCCGAATCGGAGGCCTGGTAACTGGGATTGTGAGTGATGTAGACAAGGAGCGTCTGTGCCTGACGTTATTAATCAATGCATACCACAGTGCGGATAGGGGTGTGTTATCATTGTGTTTGATATACGTGTTGTGTGTAAATGGCTGGGGATTGACCAAGACTCCGTTCTGCATGAGAAGGCGGACCCTTATAAACCACTCGAGTTTCGTGAAAACATACGTTGTGCAAAACAATCGAACGACAGTAAGACTTAGTGTTGACTACTCTATCAGGCTGACGTACCAGTGCTCCGAATTCGTCAGCCGCCTAATTATACCGTTGCAGAACCTACTAGAAATCAACGTTAATAATTCTTTTGAATTTGATAACAAACACTAAAAAGTGACAATACTTGATGATGTAACTGTTCTTAGTTTTGATGTAAACTGCCCTTGTACCAATGCACCGCTAAAGTTTAACATTGATATCATGGAATGCTTACTAGAAAAATATGACGCCCTTAGTGAAAACATCAATTTCTTGTCTTCCGAAAGTGTACCAGGTCCTCAACTTTGCTTAAAACGAACCTTTTACACATGTAACAGAAGTTGAACAAACAGACCGATGGAGTAGCTGTGGGTTCCCTTATTACACCTGTAGTTCAAGAGTACAAGTTGTGACCGAGTAAATTTGCCCTTCATGAATCTAGTGACGGTATGTATATGTCATCCCCAATGAAAAGACGGAACGTTTGCAACCAGTTTCTGAATGTCTTTAACTCAACATGCAGCAGCTTTGTATTCACGTTGAAAATTAAATCTAAAAAGCGTTCAGTCAGTTTCTTAGACTGTTTTGTAAAAGTCGATAATTAGCAGAGATTCTAGATTGCGACCTACAGCAAACCAACTCATTTCGGTAGGCATCTCAAATTCAAATCGTTGCGTCCACTCAGCGTGGGCTGTTGTTCACCCTACTTTACCCGAGTTTGTGTGTCATGTTTAAACTCATCGGTTCAACTGACCTCCCACCAACCGGTCAGTACTCCTATATGATGTTAGGTTGGTTATCGCTAGCTGGGCCCGTAGGTTTAGATGCCCCAGTACTGTAAGTTCACCTCACACAACGACGTTCTACATACACCATCCAACTAAGACACAACAGTAAAACAGTTAATTGCTCTATATGTGAATCAGTAGACTACGTGACGTGTAGTGGAGTACCCCTATGCGTTTATAAAGTGCGTCAATATTGCCCCCAGGAAGGCTTCAAACTTCCTTCGTGCCACGTGCCTGTCCACCATTAGATCGTTAAGAGACGAAACTGTTGACAAACGCTATGCAACCAGAGTCTATGCCATTTTTCTACCAAGTATCGTGTCGATTTATCGCTACTGATTGTTCATAGTTCAACTGCGACTCCGTTTGTGCAACATGCCGTAAGCTTGTGAGCGTGGATTCATTTCTCGAAGGCTATTGGTTGATCAGGCGGCCAGCCGAATAGCTGTCTTGTTCATTTGCATTTTACAGATTTCCGATTACCGGTGATTAGGCTCATATAAGTTGAACATCACCCACGACTGATCACAGCTGTCCTGTTCGCATAGACTCTTTCGAAAAAAGGCACTGTGTGCGAGTTTCAGTGTTGTTAGGGCACGTCAGTGGTGCATATCCATTCTACGGCCGACGGTAAACCTCCGGCCACATTTTCATAGGTCAGCTATGTTGATCACTGTACCAGTGACCTCGTATGAAACATGGCTGAATTATCGCATGCATGCACTCAGTCATGCTTGCTTGTAAGTAGCGCTCACAGTTCCCGATCGCCTCGAGTTTGAACAGCAACTGACCTGTTAACTCCAATCGATGGCCACACGGTTGGGGCTTTTCAAAGTTGCAGTCACAGAACTCGTTTGTTTGTTGAGCAGTATTCTGATTAATGGTGAGTAGTGAGGATGTTGTCTTGCCTAAACCAAACACTATTTACAAATGGTCGCGGCTTTCGAGGTCCCATAGAGCTTTCACCTCGCCTCTTTCGAACAGAAGCACATTGTTGAATAAAGGGACTGGCTGAAAAGTTAATGGGAATGTGACTACTGCGATCAGTTGTCATGTTCAGTTTATATAAACCAAAAACCCCTGCTACTTCCCACTAGTCACAATATCGCTCAACAAGTTTATGACGTCAGCGCTGCGTATAAAAACAACATAAACAACATAAAAACAACAAGGTGGCCGGAAGTCGAAGCATTTTGACCGAAGAAGAAATTGAGGAACTACTAGAGCAGTTCGTTGACTAACCAAACTTGATGTTAGAAAATATTCGACTACATAAGAAAGCTCACCTTGAAAAAGATTTATTGTCCTATACCGCACGAGAATAATTCGACTGTCATTTTATAACCGTAAAAAAGCTTCATTTTATAACTTTTGACAGAAATACTACACGGACAAAGAAGTTAGAGAACGTTTTGTTTTAGTGATAGTGGAATGCCATTGACAACAACGCACAATTCGTTGGAGTGATAAAACGAATTTTAACTGGTTCTGCACTCGCGCCATGAGACGTTTGACGAAAAGTGTGATTGTATACATGACCATCGCCAACCGTCGCAACCAAACTGTTCATTTATTCGATGATGTGGCGAAAGCCGGAGTAGCGCATCGTGTGCTCAGAAGATGAACACTGCAAGCGGTGGCTAATGGTGGTGTTGAATCGGTTGAAAGAATTCACCACTACTAACAGTAGTGTAGCAGTCTGCGACATGCGAGTTTTGGAAAGATGTTTCAACAGCTCACATATTGAGGTGGAGAGCTGCATCCACTGGCACTGTCCTCGCCCATGCTGAACACAAGCAAAAGCGTATGAATTGTGAACAAGGCTAATGTGAAGTAACAACTGCGAGCCACTTTTGATCCGGTACAAGGCGGTACTCCGTCTGGTGTCCCAAGCCAATAAAAATGGAGGCTGCCATACTTCACTGCCACCAGTTCCTCTTTCTTGTCTTGAACTTCTGTGTGAATGCCATTAGCAGTCACGATGGGTGAAATTTTTGTGGTGTGGTTTTTAACTTGAGACTATACAACCATCTTTTTTAGGCCAAAAACATTTGGCCAGTGTTTGTTTTGCATCTTTCATTCGAGCGATTATTCGTAGCAGGTTTGTTGGAAACGTTGATCGGTCATGGTAGATAATGGCATCATGGTATGCTTCAATTAGACAGTGCTTTCAAGGTCTTCGTGCGCATATTAGCCGACGCTGAGAAAACTGGCGTTTCCACGGGACACAAAGGTCTTGAATCGATTGTCAATAAAAAGAATTACACCGTTGCCTTTTGAATTTTGGTTGTCTGGGTGATGTACGGTCATAGCCAGTATTTACTTCTTCGTACTTAGCACCTGATAAGAACCAGATTTTTGTTGTGTCGAAGATGGTTGGTCATGATGAATAACATACTTATCGAAATTTCTCTATTTTTGCTGAGAAGAGATGCAATATCGGTACACTACGTAGAGCTTCAAACCTGGTAACGGCACAAAGTTTTTTTGCCGGACCCAGATAAGCTGCACAAATTGCGACAGTTCTCAATGCGTTACTAGCGGATCGGCGGAGATATGTTTTTACTATACAAGATCCCCTGTCAGCTCCAACATCCAGCAAACAACTGCCCGCTGAAAGCGAGAATAACAATCCCAGGGACAATTCGCTAAAGCTACAACATCATATGAAACGTCTGACCCGTACAAAACGCCTTGTGCTCGCGTGTACCCAATCTGGGACAATCTAACAGGGTCTGTCGTAACTGCGTCATCGGTGGTTGCATTCATCCACAAACCTGACGCACATCTTCGAGAGATCCAACCAAGCATTCGAATAACTTAATGTTTCAGTGTTGGTGCAATCTAGCTGTCGTCTGTTGTATTTCGCTGAACGGCTGTTGTACGCTTACTAGGTTATGGCTGGGTTTCTTTCCAGCTCACTATCGCCTGACAAATTCGAAGTGACGCACGAGGTTTGAATTTTGCCGTGAGATGGAGATATTCATTAATGGAATTGTTTGGTTGGAGGAAACCGAAGTATCCGACACAGTTGCTCATCAACGTAACCCGTTGTTGTCTCCGTTTAAAATACTTACAAATTATTAAAAACACCAGCCTTGTGGACTGCAGACCAACTGACAGCTAGGTTAGAAAATCTGTTGATCAACCTACTTGCAAATCGGCCATTTTTCATCGACATTCGAAGGCACCACAGAGAATGAGATAAGAATTGGGGTGACAAGAAGGATTCAGGTGAACAACTGTGCTGGTTGTTTCACCGTACCTCTTGTAAGACTTACTGGGTGTCGAGTTTAAATAATCATACTCACTTTGTCTCTTATTTCCTTTCTATTACTGAAGGGGAAAAAGATATTAAAATGTTGCTAGGTCTTAGAATTCTTAAATTTTTTCTTGTTCTCAGGTTTCATAATATCCAGGACCGTCAGGTAGTCATCTAGCAATGTTACCCAAAATAACGTGATCACGCTGCAGTTAGATAAGTTCTCCTGTAGTAACCAAACTGCTGTCTGGAAGTGCAGGAGACTGGCATCTGTTGTGACACGTGCAACGTTTGGTATCACCCAAAATATAGCAACCTCGAAGACCGCGCTTACTTGCTGTTTGCGGAACACGCGATTCTTAAATAGGTATGTCCCGTTTCTGCCGTTCGTAGTCTTGGACGTAAGAGTTTCGGCAATTCTACCTCAACAACGCTAATCCAAGAGGGCAGTTTAAGCTTGAAAAAAGAATCAGGAATCACTTGGCAGTAGTCGGCATAACCATGACCAGGCCGAAAGCCGGTTAGGTGAACATACGCTATCTGTCGGCCGCATCCTGAGAAGCAATGTTGAAGAGGAAGTTGCTGGAGCTGAGGAGGAAGTTCAAGGACAACATGGGGTGGAAAATAACAAGGTATTGGAATGGAAGAAAAATAGTCCCAAAACTACGAGGAGAAAAAAATAAAGCG
>JTDE01001132.1:9952-28127 GCA_014338405.1 Paragonimus skrjabini miyazakii
GGTGGGTCAAAGAATAAATGAGGATAAACATGAAAACCTACGTGACGGAAGTGGTGATGAGTGCATTCGTTTTGACAATGACTACATCGGTGCTTATGGAGAACACAACATGGATGCAAATAATCCTATTACAAAACGCCAAAACTGTCTCACTTGCTGTTGACGGGGAAATTTCCTATGATGAGGATGAAATGAAGTAGACTAAATTGTTAGAAGTTAGGGGATGGACATGTACTTATAATAGAACAGCTCATCTGCTTGGGTTCAAATGTTGCTGAAACAAACTAGACCGTGACTTACCAACATGTTTATGTGAAACGTAGGGAAAAACATGAATGATGTCTAATCTGACTGAAGTCTGTGGATAACCGAAACAGCGTTTGCTATAGTAATTGTAACCATCTCGCAAATGCAAAAGCTACACATGAGAAACACAGATTAAAAAGGTATTCACTTCCTTCATATCATAAGTATACTTAAAATTAATTACTGCTCAACCTGGGTGATGAACAATGATGATGTTCAAGCTCGAAACATCTATAAAATAATTCTTCCCTTTCTCTTCTAGATTTTAGTTAAAATTTTACCAATCCACCAGTTCCTTGCTGTAGACAAAACATGCAGCATAAAGACTTGTAGACTGTGATAACGAACTTTTATGGTTGGAAATCAGTTATAGTCTAAGCTGATTCAATATTCTGTGTACTGTCGGCATGTCCGAGATGAGATTAGTCCGACCAGTTGAATTTTGCACCAACCACTTTATCCACAAAGCCGCATTCTCGCGCTTAGTTCGCATCAGTGGCTCCTAGGTATTCGAAATTACAAAACCACACAAATCTCTCGAAATATCCCTTTATTGTATAGCCATTTCCAACTTGGAACACTTAGACTATATTTATCATAAAAGCGTTATCAACAAATTGCTGTGAATGAAAAATTAGCGCATCTATTCACGAAACCATTCGCACTCGTCAAACAACGTAGCTACCTTGACAAATTTGCAGTGATATAGTGTTCCTAATGTCGACGCCAACTAGTCAAAGTAATCAGTTTTGTGCTTGTTTCATACTAATGTCGCAAGTAAACCCCTATTTCTCCATGATGACTGCACCTCTGTTTATTTAGCTTTCTGTTTCTGTGATCTTTTAGATTTCCGAAAAATTGGCCTTTATATCACACGCTTCGGATATCTTTCAATGCAGAACACAAGCATTATGAGCGCATTCTAATCTCTAAAATTCTATTCATTATGTAACCTTCTCAGTTGCCCACAAACCAGATATTTCCTGTATGCAACCCGAACATTTTGAACTCAATGGAATGAAAATATTATTTTCGCTTTTGTGGCAGAGGGGATGCATGTATACCGGTAAATCGATCTACTGGTCGATATGTTGGTTCACCCACTACTCAAGGAACCACTTCAGCGCTAGAGATGAATAGTAGATTGTAGTATCCCGTGGCCCAGAATTGTTGTCAATCACATAAGTCGCATACGCATAGCATGTAACAATACGGGAATTCTTTCCATTTTGTTGAATGACCATCAGTTCCAGCTGGGTCAAGACGGTGAGCAGTCTATCGGATAACGTGCCAAATATTTTGTTCCACTCATTCTGACATTTATCCCCTTCAGAAAGCTATAACTCAATCAGACTATTGCTACCTGATGAGCTCAAGCATGGACAGAACCGAGGCAAACTACCAATTCGAAGTTAGCAATAAGAAACATTATAATCCTCACTGAGTTGGCAATCCGTACTAACGCGATCTGCATATTTAACACGTTTATAGTGTGCATTCCGCGTCACAAGCGACACTCTTAGGAGTAAAGATCGGGAGGACAAAAGTTTTGGTTCAAGGCACAACAGTTACGGTTTGATCCCAATTCACACCGTCTCTGTCTGAAGAGTATGAATTAAATCTAAACCGTTCATGGAATTTCGGTTCGCAATTGAACATCATGAAATATTATGAAGTTTCAAGTTGTACAACACTCACAATTGATCGCAGCTGTGACATTCCTATAGACTTTTCAGTCGGCCCCTTTCGAAAATAAGCACTTGAATACATGGATATTAATCACTAAAAAAGTACTAATCAACGTCACGCCGAAATTTGCTGCAATACACCTATTTAAGCGTTGTTGGTGATTTCTATTCTAGAGAGTTGATATGATATAGTCCATAGGTGCTAAGTGAAAGCACGTCCGTGTACGGTGCTAACTGATTCACAGATAGTAATGGTTATCTCACATATTTACTAGTTCAGAGTATCATTTACTCAAACTAATAACCTGTTGACATTGGCATTCCTCTGTACTTATCTTGTCAGTAATCTCCATAAATTTCCAAGTATATTTCAAATACGGACTTGATATAGACTATTTCAAAGCTCATGCAACGGTAATTGTTTCTTTTTGTTTAGAATAACGAGGGTATCGCTGTGCCGTTTTGCTCAAATATTGTAATCTCATGTAGTTGCAACAAACTGACTAGCGGTGTGTCGCTACAGATCAGTGGATCTGACGGTTGATTCAAACCTGTTACCAAAGATGCACCACTCCCTAACAGTGTGCTGACAAACCTTGCCTTTTGCTACGACCTACTTCGACTTTTCAGAGGTCGTGACATCAATGTGGTCATGCACATGTTTCATTCAGGTTGCTTTTCATTTATGTAACTGAAAATTCCACTGACTGGTCTAGGAAATGTAAGGTGCAGCCTAGTATGAAAGAACGAATTTGATGTGGACTGGGTAGGAAAGCACCCACCTCATTTTCTGGTAAGCGGGTATACACTTCTGATATACATCTTATTCTGGTGGATGCCTGTCAAATGATTCTGACCCTATATCGGTCAGATGGAACAACAGGGCTTCCTTCGTCAGCAAGTTTCATTTGAGGTGGCGTTCAGTGAACAAAAGTGAACAGCAATCTTCATGTTTACTGTCTTATGTCGTCTTTATCTAAATTCAGTCACAGCTGTTCAAGTGTCAAACCTATCCTTCCTTCAGCTGTGATAGTGTATCCACTAGCAATACGGTAACAATCATGAAAAGATCTACTCCACGGTTACCATACAGCACTATTCCTCGAATAATAACGTTTTATTGATTGTTATGTTCACGATTACAGGTAGTAATAGTAGTAATTGGTTAGAATGTTGGTGGACGAGAACTAACGCTCCAGATGTTACATCCAACCTACAAGCAGTATGGCCATTCACACTTGAGTCTTTCCCACTCCAAAGATATAACTGTTTAAAGCACCATTGAAGTTACGTTGTTTCCCCTCTACAGTCATAACCAACTTTTCCACATTTCCTTTTGTTGCAGAGGTCAACCGAGGAAAACCCAGACGCTCCCAACTTGATTTGGGATTAACCTTGTCTGAAAGACACGGGAAGTCTTAGCAGCAGTAGCGATGTCGGCGTAGGCGACACCAGCAGTTTGCGTGCATATGATGATGATCTATGGACAACATGTGCTGTCTCGTTAGTCTCCATCAGTCCAGCAGACCACCTGTATGAAAAACCGCAGGAATAACCGGATGCCAGTTGTTCTCAGTTCGGTCAGCTATTTCACCACGGAGGACTAAGACACACACCCATGCACACAAACACACACAATTCGTGCCCTTCATACATAGGGCCGGTTGTTGGCTCCTTGTTCCCTAGGTACTAGTCAGCGAAATGGCGACAATGCAAAACGGGGTATAGTTTTTGTTCTTGTCAAAATAAGGTAACTGATTATCCGCTACACATGCGCCAACTTGTTTGTTTGTTCACAGTTGGCAAGGTGACAAGTTTGGCGTAGTCTACCAACAGGCAGTAGTCTTCACCGTATAAAAAAACTCACCCCACTTATCTTTTGGAATGCAAGTATACCTCTCTAAACGGATGTGTCTGTACGCGTGTCACTTGGTAACCAAAACGAATGGAACACATCCCTCCTTTTAACACAAAGACTGTACCTCGCATAACGCCCCAAAAAATCACACCTATATACGGTATAGTTCACTTGGCGATTGCTTGTGCATCCGTACGACAGCCGATTTTGCGTCTGTAAAACAATCGTGGCTGTTTGTACCGTTTGTGCGTATGGACAGATTGACGAACAGAAATGGTGCGACGTATACTTTAGGATGAACAGTTGGTTGGTTGGTTAGCAGCTTCGTTGGTCGGTTTGTTAGTGTGATAATTCGGTCGACGAGTTGGTCCAATCAAAGCTCGCCGATGGAAGAAGGGTTTCAGTTAGGTTAAGCTGGGGGGATATTCTGAGGGTGGGCTGGCCTTATTGGCTTGATTACCATGAGAATGTTGTGTTTGCTGTTGCTGTTTCGATTGGGAGGGGTCTATCACAAACAGGTTCAACTGAAACTGTGACAAACAATCGAACCTCACCAACCCCCTTTCACCACTTTGTTCGTTTTGGACACTAGGGTCAATCGGCGCCAAGCCTAGTAAATTTGGCGACATTCGGCCGGCGCCATCACTCAACAAACAAGTTAGACGCCTGGCGTCCTCTCAAAATGTACAGTCTTGGGTGCGCCATGGAAAGTTTGGAAACGTTCAAATTGAGTTTGACGCCGTCACTGGTGACCTTCTCTATTCATGCCGTGAACTACAACCTGCCACAACTGGCCACAGCAGTAGAGTCTGAGAGTGAGACAAAACGTGTTTGGACTGCCGACTTGTGGCGCCTAGTTTGGCGCTTTTGCGCCGTCGTCAACCCAACGGCGACGCAGCCTGTTCAAAAGTCATTTTGGAATGTGCCGGAATGCTCGCCGTCGTCGCACTGGGTTGTGCAGTCCTCACAAGTCGTTGTTACTAAACTCCCATTAGACTGCTTGTCTGACAGACATCACGATTGTATACTACAGCCTACCCAATCGAACAACCGTGTGTCGTGGTTTACAACTACTTACTGCTTACAAAATGTATGCGCTGATACTCTTCCTGTTAGCAACAAACAGTTTCCATTCAATTGTATAAAGGACACTAATCAGATTTGTTCCACTCAAATCTCATTGAGACGGCGCTTTATAAGTGTCATAAAATCAATTGTTACATTAAACCGCACCAGACCTCTGGATCCAAGTTCACACGTTTTAGCAGGAAAAAATGAATCTTCCATCGCCACACCATTCACGTTTTCAACAAAAACCATTCAAAAAATATCACTACCAGTTCCTCGGCCCCGGAGAACATGCAAGACATTGTGTTTGTTGCTGTTTCACTGGTCCTTGTTATTCTGGTGCATTGGAGCGTACCATGTGGACAATGCTAACCAATCAAACACGGAAAATAAACACACATTCTCTACTTCAACGTCTTCTTCCACATCGTCAGTACTGTACTCAGATTTGGTTATTCCTTTGTGGAACCGACTGGAACAAGCAGATCTGGCCAACAGAAATGGTCATCCGACTAGTAGGTCCGCGATTCAATCAGAAACTGAGTTCAAGCAACACACCCCAAAATACATGTATCGACTACACGCACGACACATGCGCGATTGGCAAGACTTCAGTCAGTATGAAGAAAGCCATGTGAAACATCCGTTGTATAGTAGTGGCCAATCTGACCCGTTTACCACATTCTCTTCTGTCAATGGAGATCGACTTGGTACCGTGACAGCCATTCGACATCACAAGCATATTGGTAAGTCAATCCTCTGTAATTACTGAGGTGTATGGAGAACGACCATCCCCAAACCGAACGTGCACATATGTGAACCGCTACCCGTTCACCTTCAAGTTGAAGTGGATAGTTCCTACGAAAGCTAGACATTACAATTCTGACTGATTCTGCCTATAAATTCGACTATTTCATAGTCTTTAAAATGTACTGTTTGGATGATAAAAGCATAAATGATTGCACAGTTAAGGTATGACCTATTTTATCTGTCTCATAATTTCGCTAGTTCGCCTGTGATGGGTTCAGTATACTGTAACTAAATTCACTGGTGATTGTTGGTTGATAAATTCCACCTAGGTTGGTTGTAAATTTACGGACACGTTGGACATATTGGCGCACCGCACATCAGTAAAACCCTTCGGATGAAAATTAAATTGCATGACTTTATGATTTGGCTGTATTCACAACTCACAAGATTATTGATATGGGTCGGACTGTGTGCAACGAGTGAAAAAAGCAACCGTGGTGAACTTGGATTCGCACTCAGTGCATATTTTCCTCAAGTCACGCTATGTTTCATAGAAGCTTTATGCATGGTAAATGACATCATTTTTGAAAGACAGTTTCGATGTGGATTGTAATACTTCGCTGTCGCTGATTCAATGCACCATCTGAAGCCTTCAATTAACTACGAAATCATGACGGTTGTTCCACTCTCAATTCTATCCGAAATGATATCCCGATAGAAATTTCTTATAACACTTATGTCAGTGTTGGTGATCTCTTGTCGGCGCATCAGTTCGTGATTCAAAAACACCCGTCGTGCACCATGTGAGAGCTTGCCGAGAGCGTTTGTTTCGAGTCGTTGTTTTTTTAGTAAAGGGGTTTATACTTGATAAACAAGCTCACTCGACGGTAGGTTGCGAAAACATTCAATCACTGTTTGATGTTCTAATCGTCGAATCCCGTTATTCCGTAAATCAAGACGTCAAAAAGATATTGTGCCTGTTTTATTTATTCCGATCAGCTCATCATGTGAAACGTTCACCCAATACATCTAACACTTGTCGATTAGTGTGGTGTAAACGCATAGCAAGATGACGTGAACATCTAAAACGTCCCGGGGACGAGGGTGATTGCATCAGCATCTCTCGTCAACAATGACGAAAGTCAACGCCTCTGAGTTGTGGTTGCGCGATAAAGTGATAGGGTTTATTACCATAATCTCAGTTACGAAAGTGCATACCTGTTTTCTAATTGAAAGATGACATACCAGATTGTGTTGTTTCATCGTGTGCACCAGCCAGTCATGGAAATACATTGCCTTTCTCTGTTCATAGTTTCGGTTTATTGTGCCGATACATAGATTACCACAAATGCGAGTGGATTACTAAACAACACAAGAGGCAGAGTCTCCCAGGAGACAATGATGAGGACGTAGGAAAATAATCATAACAACGAGCCGTAACAAATCGAGTCCTCCCACAAGACAGATATGACTAAACGCTGAGCCCAACTTTTGATTTACATCGTCAGCGTGTTAACCTTCTCTGTGAAAGGAGTTAACAGAGACCTGTTGGTTTTGTATGGGTTTTAACGAACTTTTGGTAGTAATAAATTTGGGAAATATTTGACCAAACAGCCACTTGAAAATAGCACATTCCCAGAGATAACTGAATTTTACATTGTCCAGTGGCCCTAGATTAAAGCGATGGGTTACTTTACCCAGTTCAACTAAGAAACATGTATAGTAAAGGTTTCCTTAAACTGGAATACTCCTACAACGACCATTTTTCAAGAACAGAGAATGTAGTGACTCTAGCAAAATGGTAGCTTTGAATAGGTTCAAAGAACAGCTATAAAACAAATTGTCAATACCATCCTGGTAATAGAAAGGGTATTTTCCTCTTTTGGTTATAATCACCGCGTAGACTGAACAAGTTAGGTGCATTGACCTCGCTTGCAAAGAAACTTGTTGTCGATATTGAAAAATTCACTGTAATGGCAAAGGAACAATGACTGACTTTTTTTATCGGTTTCCAACGCGTTCTCTTTTGCTGCTGTGACTTCTACCCCACTGGCAGGTCAACTGATTTATGCGAAATCTATTTACCTGTAGTCCAAAAAGCAAATAGATCTGATGGTGTATCACCAATCGTCTTTTATGAGCTTGTAAATAGTGATACCCAACATCAACAGGTTTGTACAATCAATGTTGCATTTATTTCAGAATTGCCAACTGATAGGTGACGTCACATATCCTCACCACCTTTATAGACAGCAGTACATCAGTAGTTATCACTCCAAATGTCACATCAGTTTTTTAAATTCGACGAGTTAGTTCTATCAAATTTCTTGCAAATTCATAGCACTGAGGGCTCAAGCAAACCTTACGAGCACTGAACAGTTTGTTTATCATCTTGTATGCACCATCCTACGCGTAATAGCTTACTTAGTTCAATCCATTTTGTCGAGGCCTACCAGAAAATCTATAATTGTTTTTTGTGTGTTTCTTAGGCTAAAAAGACGCATGTCGGTACATTACTAAAGAATGCCAGCTTCAAATTATCTGTAGATTAAGCAGTCATTCCTCAATCATTAACAGACTTCGTTTATCAAATGTGGTTAAATTATCCAAGTTGGTGAGTAAGTTTCATCACTACTCATCATGGGCTCTGAGGTTCTCCAACTCTCACTCTTCTTCTGGTTGTTGTCCTTACCTCACATAGCATCTACAACAATCCATATTTTTTAATCATATGGCCTTTTCTAGATTATTCCCCCACCTAACTAGACAGTGTATGCCAAGTGTGACGCTGATAACAATCCTGTAGCCCAAATATTCTGATATACTACATTCGCAACACTGAGATCATTGTGATGAACTATATAATGATCGTCCATTCCCTTCATGCTACATAAAATCCACCTCGATTTCTCTCACCTAAGTTGGTTGGGGTTGCTGGAAAACAGTATGGCATAATCTCCCCACCAAGGTCAGAGGGATATTAATTTATATGCGGCATACAAAGTTTCTTCCCAACCCCTAAACGTTAACTGATCGATTTACCAGTGCACGTATGCTACCCCAACACACGTCACCCACCAGTTTCTTTTGTGGGATTGCCATTGAGAAATATTGTATCTTTCATCGAATCTCTAAAGCTTGTACCACACTGCCGTAGAGTGTCTCGCTGATAGAATGTTGGTTTGATTGTTTCTCATCATGGAGCGACGAATGGAAATTGTTCTGTTGAATTCTTTCCACCACAACCAGCCCTATTCATTTGGATCCCTTTCTAATTGTGCCTTTGATTCTTTAAAGAGATTCACAGACAAACAGTTATTCACACGTATTTTCCACCCTTCCATCTGGGTTATCGGGCTGCCCCATAAACTGTCCAAAGTCATCATATAAATCAAGTGTCTCACTGATAAACGCCATGAATCCCGTGGTATATGAGCGCAAGGTATGAAAATCTTACATACTTTGAGATCACACAACGTTTCATCTGGAGTTTTCATGTTTTATCTACAGGCGGAAGACCTTACCTCGAAACTTTTCTTCTGAATCCATCCATAAGTTACACAAATTTGTGATGAAACTTCGGTTGAAAATACGTCGAGTATTTTTCACTACGTCAACCAGCAGACAGATGGTATGCTTCCCTTCAGAATCTACAGGCTTCCTCAAAAATGTTGTTTATAGGTGCGTTTCAATAAATAGTACAAAATCATACTACTTGAAAGCATTATTGTTATAGTAGCCCTTTAATCTTGACTGTGGGATGCTACCATTTCTTGCACTGTGGTAAACCACAAACACGAATTTTGTAAGAGGTACCATCCAAAATCAAACTTATTTAGTTAAACAAAAAACAGAACATAAAATAATAAATCATGTGATTAAAAGCAAGCGAAATCAAGGCAACTTCAAGGTTATCATTAGTTTGGTTATATATATATATATGCTCGGTTACTGAAGCGCGAACGTCAGATCACCGACCAGCTTCAGCAGTAAGTAACAGAATCATGAAGCGGTCACATCTATTTACACCATATCTAGTCTCGATTAGGTAACTGGCTATCCATGCTCCGAGCTGATGGTCACTGGCCAGAGTGTGAAATCTGGTAAATCTTGTCCCTTGGAAATACGTTCTGCCATTCGAATGACACTGTTCCTTGTGAATCTTTCTAGTTAGCAGGCACTGTAGCTGCATTAGAACTGATAAATACAAGTAGCTGGTTTAACCATCTTATGGTGCAACGACTTGATGGCAGGTGACTGATGGATTGTAGCCTAGTACGCGCGTTCAATTGTAATGTTAATTTCCCTGCCGGTCTCATTGGGGGATGTAATGATTCTATATGGCAGCTTAGCAACTATAGAACGTTTGATGTAGTGTACGATTTCACTGGAGGATGTGATATTTTGTTATTTCACTGAACAAATTTTGGGGGGTGCGCATTTTGTCAAGGTGTTTCTGACAGGAGCTTCAGTTTCATATGTAGAGTTTCACTTGAGAAAACAAGACCGGCTAGGTAGTATCCTGTTCTACTGAGTGCACATTTTTGGTTTGCTTACTGTAAGCTTGCGCGACACAAGTATTTCACGGTCCAGTTTGGTTTGTGATAGATAGAACGTGTAATTTAACCACACCGGGAATTTTGAGTAGTGCACCGAATATAGTAAGTGCATTTTCGGTTCCATCTCTCAGGACGCATCCAAGCTTCTATATAAATTAATGAACATTTTCATAACTTTAGTAATGTTATCAGATTTGGAAACGATCAATAAACCATCATTGTCACACCATTTGTAAAACCGGTGCAACTTCTTGAACTTACCTATTTCTTCCCGACACAATCAACAAAAGGTGAGTCAGGATGGTTCGTAGTGTTGAACCCGTTGCAACATCGAGGATTTGTCGACAGGGTGTAGCCTGATAGTACAATTTTATGTTATGGGTTATAAGTTATCCACTGGAATCAGAAAAGCCTGTTTCGACTCATATGAAATTCATTATGTATTACTGAGGAACGTTAGTAACCAGATATTGTATATTCAAGGAACGCATATACTTACCGTCGAATTTGACTGCTTGTTTTCTATCGGTTAATTGTAAGGTGTTCTTTACAGTCAATGTAGCCAAGGGTTCAGTGACAAACTGTGACACATCTGACCAATTGTCCGGCCTATGATGAACAAAGATGGAGAGTAAATGGACAGAACACATTAGGCCTACAGGTTTCTGAGTTTCAAGTAAACCATATAATCGCGGCGTGCTAGAAACAGTAAGTTTTGAATATCTGCACCGATTCTCACTAACAAAACTAGGTTTCATAAACGGTTGCATTTCAAAACAGATCTGTTCGTTTAATGAAATAGTTGTTGTATGCTGTGTGATTCCTATCAACCTGTAAGCTTAATATTCAACTTCTTAATTTACTCGCTTTCATTCATAACTGACGATCAACAACACTGATATGTCTTGGAAAAATTTATATCCTTCACAATTTCAGCTCTTTCAGAGACTGAATGTGTTGTTTAATCAACAACCATTTGTGCTTTGTCGTAGTGTAGGCGTACTGGTAGGCAATATGAAAATAACTTGGTTTTCAATCACACTTGGTTGACAGCTGACACACTTTCCTGTGCTGTGCTCACCCAAACTCTGTTGAATTCGGCTAGTACATCTTGAAATTCCGCAACAGTTTCACAGTTCTAGTTAGAGTGACACTGAAGTGTTTTGTATGTACTTACCCGAATCAGTTGGAATTTAGCCACTTGAATAGTAAAACCTATTCCTACTTGGCCAATTAAACAAAAGTGAGCGGAAACTGCGACTCGCGACCAGGCCGCTGATCGCTCATCACATCAGTCCAATTGCTTCACAATTCACCTACGTTGAAGCTGATCGAAGCTTTGTTAGTCATGCTCCTTAAACCGGATTTACCTACTTAAAAACAAGTAGGAGTGCTGTAAGTTTGCCTTAGCTTTGACTTATCTTAAATGCATTATATATCTTATATTCATAATATATATGGTTCGTTTCATTTGTTATACTTTACATAATGCATGGTTATAACTGAATTTAGCTCTAATTTGTGTTACCAAACAGATTACGGGGATTAACTGTTTCAACCTTCTTGGAGCTGACTTAGTCAATCCATCTCTGAGGTAGCTGACGCAAGTGTGCTTCCACCATAGAGGGCACTTTAACAATTCTTGTTTCTCTGTAGCATTTTTAAAATTCAACGTTGTTAATCAAGAAACTGGCTCATCATGTCGTGACAAATGAGTGGTCTTCTCTAGAAGTAGTAAACCAAAATTGAATGTTACTTTGTGTCTGACGTTCTCAAATCATTTTCGTAACTTTATTCTGGTGCTTACAAACATTTTTTACTGTGTGTACCATATTTTTATTCACCTAAGAGAAACGGACAAAAACAACAATTAAACTAACAGAATATTTCAATATTCTAAATTAAACATCGCGCATATTTCTGATGGTTAGAAACAGTAGTAGTGTTCCTCGTACTTCGGGTTGAGGATTTACACTTTGAGATGTTCGTCGAATTTGATATCTAGTTTTCAAACGTTTCGTCACACACTGATGATGTCACCTGGTTTGATGATGAAACGTATGCAACTTAAATGGCAAGTTCGGCATATATCCCAATACCTAAGTCACATTTGGTCAAAGATGTCCGAGTCTCATAGACATTCCACTCAGCGCTTTTGGAGTGGATCACTATACCCGTGTTTGCCTCTTGTGACAGTGAATCAGTAGTCCACATCCTCGCTTGCTACCGTGGGCACCGGGTCTAGAACTCCCACCACGCTTCATTAGGCAATCGTGTTGACCACTGCGCCATTGACCTCACAATAGGCACGACCGAATTATCATATTCGAACACTCAACCACTTTCCTTCGTGAGTAATGATCGGGTAACTCGACCGTCTGGATAGGAGGTTACCGGCAAGTAGACCGGGATTTGGTTGATTTCAAGTTACGCGGAGTGACAGTCCAGATAGAATAACTCGGTCGTGTCTAGTGTGAGGTCACTGGTGCAATGGTGAACACAGTTGCCTCATGGAAGCGTGTACGTTACGTACGCGATTCCTTACAGAGGCGATTTGCTTTGCTATTGCATTAAAAATGACATAAGTCTGCTTCGGCGGCGTCAAGTCAAGTAGGAACATTCACGTACCCGAGGCAGTAATCATCAATAATTGCTGAGTGTATGTGAAGTTGTACGAGATTCATAAGAAGTATCGATGTTTCAGTGTAACGTTAAAAGCTTCAACTCATTTGAACACAGCAGCATTCACAAGAGTTAAGCTGAAAGAATTCTAAAACAGGTGTCAAAGCTGTAACTCTTATGTACGAGAATACCGAAAAACAGATAGTTGGAAGTTGAGCTCCACAAGATAAAAAAAAAATAACCGGTAAGTCTTTCGGCTATCTTTCCTGTCATCAGACTGATAACATTCATTGTCCAAAGCAATAGAACATCGGTTACAAAGCAACAAACTGAACTTGGTTTATTTGTAAATTCGGTAATATACAACAAGATGATTAGTAGCCGTGACTTGTAATTGGCTGGGAAGCTCGGCTTGTTGTGATGCTATTAGACTGAAGTTACTTGGTCACTCTGGAGGTGAGATTCAGAGAAACGCAACATGCACCATTGCCTGTTAAAATCTGCTGTCGGTAAATCTTCTTGTTTATGGAGTGAGCGTGAACTCATTGTGTTATGGTTTTGTCCTGCTCAAATGTGACTTGATTTTGTATTTTCCCTGTTCATATTAAGCTACGAAGGGATCAACCTGGAAAGAAGACTGGTTAGTGGTGAAACTATATAACTGAACGTACAATAGTTTTCAGTGTTCTGATGGTTACTAATAGGTACTTTTCTGGAAGACCAAGAATATTCCGCAAAACAAAGAAAAAACAAGAAGTAATGTTATAATGGCGACAAAAAAGATTAATATGACGGCAACCTTTTAATCCAACAAAGTTTAGAACATACCTTAAATTCACTACCTCCATAGCAACTGTACAGTGGTCTCTAACCAGATCTCCGTCACTTAAATTTAGGAAGGAGAATCAAAGGGAGATATTACTTTATTTATGAGAAGCCAGCGTCCATGTTTCTCGGAAACATCGGTGGTATTTCTTTTGTTTTGACGACTAAAAGCATCCTGGATAAATGGTATATGTGGAGATACCGGCATGCTTTTCGAAAGCTGGAAGCGTGATTCAGCTGACCCATCAACGCTTTCGTCATTATAATTGACAACATTTTCAGATGTTACACTGAATTAACAGGTTTCTTTAGGTAATGTTTTGAGCAGAAAATGAAATAATGTCTACTGCTCTTAGCCTCTTTGAATTGGCAGGGTACTTTCATCTTCAGGAAAAATAACTTTCTAGTTGTAAATTCTTACCTCACGGGGACCTGACTACTTCGTCGAGAGGTTAAAGTTTTCGACTGACATGTACTTGGTGCTAATCTTACTCGTACAGACAATTTTTTCCATTGGTTCTCTGGACATAAAAAAGCTACAGCTCAACGACCGCATCAGCAGTTCATGCAGAGGATGCGTTTGAGTTCAAGTTTACTACTGTCGCTCATCCGCAGTATGCCCAATCGACGCAGTGAATCTCTGAAATAAGACGGTAGAAGCGAGTCATAATAATTTCTTAGAAAATTACAACTCACCGGGTGACTGTATAATTAAGTAACGGTTTTTATCCCCCAAGTTTCTATATAATTAAATTTCCATCATGGCTTTAGACAAAATTTAGTTTATTAAGATTCGTTCAATTGACGTTAAAACTGATTGCTGTTAACTTGCTAAAAAGAGGAGTATCGTTAGAATGTGAGTTTACATAACTGTTTTGTCATGAGATCTATATGTTACGTGCTACTGCAAAGTACACTATTTGAAATAGTATAAAGTAGTCAACCTATGATTCTCCATTCAAGTGACGAATGTGATGACGGGATAAGCTAGCATATATCAGTGTTCCTTTTTCTTCATTCATCATCCAGGAGTGAAATATCATAAATATTTACCCATTTGTGGTGTGGTGCGTATAATATGGAGACAGCTGGTGACAAAGAGTAGGCGGTAATCATGCGACGGTGAAGAAATCAAGTAGCTGAGGGTCAAATTATTTGATAACCCATGACCGTTGCACTGTCAAACGACAAGCTAGTTCGCAATTGCTTTTTCACGATGGTGTTAACTGGATGACATACTGGATTTGAATATTGTTGTTTACAATCCACTGATATGTTTCGGTTGTTCTCAATTGTTTTGACAATTCGTGCTCATATGGACAATAATGCAAGCGTGACAATCGTACATACTATTTGGTTTTGTCAAAATCGGAGAGAAGGACATTTCCCCATTGGCAGAAACTACTTTCAACCCTACTACACAAATCAGAATCAAGGCCGATTCTAGTGTAGGTTGATTGGTTTTAAGGGTCAACTAAAAAGAAGTTAGATATAACTCACAAAGATTGTTGGCAATCTGTTTTTAGAAGCACAACGTTCATTTCTCATATACACTGCAAATATGGATGTGAGTTTACACTTAATAATTCGATAGGTCCTACTGTAACGTCAATGATACAGCGATATATACGGTTTCCTCGTAACATTATGGACCGGGGGATCAATTCCCAGTCGTAGCAAGAATGTTCCATTATGTTTTGCCAAAAAAGTAAACTACATCTTGTGTTTCCTAATGGATCAGACTGGTTACAGAGTCTATCTGAAGGGAAAAATTATTATCGTTTTGAAGTATTTTCAATCTAATTATAACCACAAACAGATACTTGCTTTCTAAGGTAAAAGTATTTTATACTTTCTTATTTGATCTCCAGTACTTGTACTAGAAAAGTATGAATAGGTGAGTCAGGGGAAAAAAATTAAGGCAAACTTTCATAGATCATCATTTCAGTCAATAGCCGCAAACCAGTAAAAGACATAAATCTATGGCAACTGGTTTTAAATTATTGGGATATTGAGGTAGTAGCAACAGTTTCAATGTACCAGACAGGAATTGTTTTTATCTCAATCTGAAATGTGTTATGAAAATTCCGAAAGTAATAATAGTTTCTTTGACTTGCCAAGGTAGTTAGAGTCGTATGTTGGTATCACTAGGGTTCGTCTGTCTCGATTTATTACTCTTTCGCCAATTCGTTTTATAATCTACACTTCAGACTCTCCTTCTTCATTAAACACAGGTTTGATCAAGGTTACGGATGATAATACCTTAAGAATCATATTAAGCGGTCTGACATTCGATTTTAATTTACAAACTGTTTCATTTTTAAAAATCTTTTCTACTGGTCTTTTCTACTCAAAAGCTAAATTTCATTTCTGACACATTTCTGGAGATACCGCTCGCCATGTTTACAGGCTGTTGGTTCTTCAACTCTACGGAACCAGGGATCAATAACCTGTTTTAATTCTGTAAAACAATTAGATAACCTTCTTACTTTTGACTTCGGGTGGCTTAAACAATTTCGTTCTTTGAGTTCTAGAAGGAATTATGCGATATTTTTGGAAAAGAGGTTGAAGCAATTTTCATACACTTGGAATTTGATCTTACGGTTTCTGTACATGTGCTTCCTTGCATACTGACTGTACCGACCGCTTGTTGTTTTTGTGACCTTTCTTTCAGTTCAGTACGAACTATTATGAAAGTTGATTATTTAACCATACGGACCTGACGATTGTCAACTATCTCTGTTATGACATTGCATTTTATCAGGACATCTGAACACCTGGCAGAACCTAATTTTACAAACTGGATGTTAAGTAGTTTGATACGGCCGTACATACAATAGCACGTCTTTTTCAACACTTGTAGGGGTAGGTTTGATGAGTACTTTCAAGGTGAGCTTTAGAGACAGAAGATTCCAGATCTGACAATCTGACAGACATTTCAGTCAGCTTCTTTCGGAACGGAAAATTACAGTCAAAATTCGATCATGTTAAAGACCACTGTTCTCTCATCAGGCAATCGGGTTGATCGTTGTGTCATCGACCACAGTTAGAGCTTCCAATACACTTTAGCCAGCATAACATGTAGTAACTCCATCAGTCTCAGGATTTGATTGCATAATAACGCAGTGAGTGTTGTCCATGAACAAACCAGGTGAACTGTATCCAAGTGGTAGTTCACAATCAGGAATTTCGGTCTTTTACCACAACAATGTATTGCTACTATTGAATCCTCACGTACAGCGGCCACCTATAGATGTGTTTCTTCAAATGTTGTCGCACGTTTAGCTAGATCCAGGTGGTGTATATGTAACCGCGACCGTGGATAGATCAGCAAATCAATTGAATTGTTGACTCACAAATAAACCCAAGAGAGACTAACATGTTTCTAGAAGTACAAATGTTGTATCTTAATTGCTTAGTATGTAGGATTTAAAGTCGTCGGTAGCCTCTCACCAGATCTATAGAAATGTGGTCATCTGTGAAAAGCCAATTTAAAAAGATTTATTTTCGGGAATTGTTCATAGGGGAATTTTGTCTACCTGTGTTTTACGGTGGACTTTTCCGGATAGTCATTGGGCAATGCTTGTTACTCCGTTTTGATTTTGTCAACATCAACTATTTGACTAACCCTATTAAAAACGAAGTTCTAACCGACCCACAATTGCTAAATCGTAATAGAGGAGATATATATTTACTTTAACATACACTTGGGATGGTGCACAATACGATTTGCTTCCACCTTAATTTACACTAATAATGTGGTAAAATTCGACTTTCAATTGTCAACAAATTCGTCTCTGTAAGCCTGACAAAGACATGCGCGTATTAAAAATGATCTACTGGGGTTTCGATTACGCAACAGATCAGCCAAGTTATCCGTATCCATGCGATGTTTAGTAATAAATGACACCGGGCTCTTTATCTCATGCTGGCGTTGGTTGGACTCACGCCGTTCGACAGCTACTCAAAACTGTGTTCCGCCGCAGATTACCGTAAACTCTGGGCCATTAGCCAGCAAACGTCTCACAGCAACCTGTGAAAAAATCATGATGATAAAGTTGTTGAGTCACGATCGGAAATTTGAACGACGAGCAACCGAGCAAAAAACTGGCCACTATTCAGCATTCGAGTTATTCAGATTTAAGACCAATCATAGTTTTGCATATGTTCCAGAAAAAACTGCTAACTACAGTAAAAATTTCGCTAATGACGTCACCTCAAAATTCTGATCAGTTGTTGCTTTTAGGTTACTTGACGCAAGTGGAGGTTTGCAGCATCCAGTCTATTACTCTCCCGAGTTGTGGGCTCAAATTGTTAACAATGAAACGCTAACAACAACACATAATGTACATATTCCTGGAAAGTGCATATTCTTTAGTTCACTATATGCTAAATAAATGAAATCTGATCAACGTGATGGTCACTAGCGCGTCACATAACTGGCCGCGTATCCTACCGTGTCTACATTATTGGTCAACGATAGCTGAGCAACGCGTCCC